>JANHGL010014453.1:14948-34117 GCA_024611195.1 Ceyx melanurus | reverse complement strand
CCATGGGGTGTTCTCCCTGTGCCAGCAGCCAGGGCAGGGAGGGAGGAGAAGCCCTGAGCAGGATGAGTCCTGTTCTCACCCAAAGCAGGGCAATCCCACAGGAGAAAGGGGATAAATATGCAGAGATTTTCACTTCCTCCAAGCCTTCTCTCTCTTCCCCTTGGCTCAATAACCAAGACAGAACTGCAGCTGACCTTGCAAGCCCTGTGCCTGCAATGAAAGGCAGATTTTAAGTGGTGCAACTTCATCCACTCAAACCACACACCAGCTGACCAAGTTCTCTTCCCTCTGCTATTTACCCCTAATATCGATGAATCTATGAATCTATTGTTCTCCTGAGCACACACTGAAACTCCCCCTGCAGCATCTGAGGGCTGAGATCCCACTGAAGCCATCAAGCAGCAACTGCTTGTCAGTGTTTCTGCTTCCCCAGAGGCACCAAGGCTGGGACACTGCCTGGCAGAAAAGTTTAGGTGGAAGCAGGGACAGCAAAAGTGAAGTTTCCAAGCCACAGGGTGATGCCAGTGCCAATATTTGATGCAGCAAAGCTTTAAACACTTCAGTATTTCCAACTAAGCTTAGAGATGTTTGAGAGGCAGGGTGACAAAGCAGCACTAAGGTTTGGAGGGAAATTCCTAGTAAAAATCAAAACAACAGAAGGGAAAGAATTCCAACAGCAATTAACTCCCTCTTATTAACTCACCAGTGCCTCTGACAGCAGCACTGTGGGATCAGGCCATCCAGTTCTCCCCTGGAACTGGGAGACTGAGGCACTGTCCACACTCAGAACCAAAAGCATTTCTGCTCTGGGGCACCACGAGGACATTTGAAAACCAGCAGTGTAAATTGTTGGGAAAACACCTCTCCTTTTGCATTTGACTCAAAGAAATGGGATAGGAATGGCCTGTCTAACAGTGTTTAGCAGCAAGAAAAACACCACAGTGTGCACCCTGTGCCATGGCATTGCCAAAGCAGCTCAGCTGCAGTGCTGGGTGCACTTGTGCAGCTGCACAAGCTCCTGTCAACCATCTGCTGAAGCACTTGGGCAGGGTCACAAGGGCTCTAGGAAGTAAAGAAATCATTAGGAAGGAACCAGAGGAGTCAACCAGGCCTTGGATCAACTGCTGAAGCTGCAGAAAGCCTGTGGCTACTCTAAATGCTGCCTCAGCAGGGCAGCACAGAGGGATTAGTTGTTATTCAGTGACACCCACAGGCACACACTCCTCCTCCTCTTCCTCCTCCTCCTCCCATCCCCACCTCCAGGCTCCTTTCTGATGCCCCCTGGCACCACCCAGCAGCACCAGCTCCCTGCCCTGTCTCAAAGCCTTGGGGCACTGGCTGAGGAGGGCAGGTAGGATGCTGCAGCTGCTGTGCCAAGGCAATCCTTGCCCTGCTGAGGGCTGGAAGCTGCTGCCTGAATGTCACACTGCACTCTTACCTGCTGTGGACAAAGGAATTCAAGCCTGATCCACACTGAAGGACACTCCAAGGAACTGGGCTTTTTTTGTTGCTGCTGGTGGGTTTTATTTGCTTTTGTTTTTTCTAACCCAAGAGCAGTGTTCCCCCAAATTGCTTCCACTTGTCCTTTAGGCAGCTGAGAAGCAGCCATGCAGAATGCACTGAGGATACACATGCAGCCACTGGAAGCCTTGTCAGCATCCTCCTTTAGCTGCTGAGAACAAAGCCACTGTGATTTAAGCTGTGACTTCAGTGAGAAGAAACAAAACCTCAAGTGTTATTCCAGTGAACAGGATAAAACCCTCTGCAAGGGCTTGACAGCTCAGAGAAATAATGCACGTTGGAGAGCACAACTTCAGTGATATCTCTGGCACTGCTGTGGGTTAGATGTGGAAAAGGCAGGAAAAACATTGGAGAAAACTCGTTTTTCTTCTGAATTCTGGTGGAAATTTGCAGCTCATTAAAGTCTGTCACAGGCAACAGCAAATCTCATCTCCTAGGGGTTGGGAGCTCTGGATTTAATAGACCTGGCTCCACTGGGCAAAGGGATTGTAAAGCTGGGGGGCCACAGCACCAGGTACAGGCTGCAGTGTGCACAAGCAGCAAGGAGCCAAGCTACAGTGAACAAGTGTCATGTTTTCCTGAATATTCAACAGCCTCATTTAGACAGCAGAGCTGTTTTCCCTTTTTAATGGGCATTAGGTGTCAAGACACAATCACAGATCAATCTATTCAGATCAAACTTATAGCAGAGCCCCTTCTATAAACACACGATGCAATTAGAAGGAAATGGTCATCTCAATATTGGCACACTAATGAGAACTGCCTCTATGAAATGGCTATATTCATTTAATTAAAAAGCCCATTATGGATCCCCTTCAAAGTGCTGCTCATTGAATTCTTCCATATAAATCTCATTTGCTGGTGTAGGATGCTTGGGGTGTTAGGTTTATTTGCACAAACAAGTTCTGAAGAGGAAAATCTGGGGGGAAAACACAGTCAGCCCCCCCCGGAAGGGTTCTGGGAGAGCTTCCAGTGAATACAAACACTAAAGAGTCAGTTGCTAAACTCTCTGTGAGCAGTCTGCATGGAGCAGTTTCCAAACCAGTTGCTTTCCCAGGCTACCTGTGCCCCCAGTGGGCAGCAGTTGCTGAATCCCCAGAGTTCAGTCAGGCTGTTTCAGGAGCAGCAGTGCCACCCTGACCTGGAGGGGGAACCTCAGAGGGGTGATCTTGCCCCCCTGCAACCCACCCCCAGTCGACTGAGATGGGCAAAGATGCATTTACCACCCTGAGCCACTTGTACACAGCACAGGAAGGATGAAAAAGGAGAGCTGGACAGAGGGGGAAAGGCCATTTTCCCCAGTTGTGTACACTGCTTTTGATCCTGGCTGAAAAAAAAACCCTAGAGGTGAAGCTGAAAGATGTTAAAGAATATGAACATTATGTGAAAATCTTGGGGGGAAGGTTCAGTAATTCCTCTGCCAGGAAGTTAAAAGCCAGGATCAGGCAGATCTGCAGCTGATGCTTTGCAAAGGCACTGCAGGGGGGAGCAGTGCTTTGGTTTCATCTCCCTTAGGTCACAGGCACCAGCTCCAGACCCCTTCAGATGGCAGAATCCCTCCTCACAGCCACAGCAGCCCAGAGAGGCAGCTCCATCCAGCCCAGGGGAACACAGAAAGGACACTGGCAGCTCAGCACCACAGCAGGGCTGACCTGGCTCCAAGGAGGGTGCAGCCTCACCCAGAACCTCCACCCTGCACAGCTTTGCTGGGTGCAGACACCCCCTGTGTGCTGAGTGCTCCAAATCCCCCTTTCCTCCACCCCCCAGGCCCCCATGGAGCAGCAGAGGCAAAGCAGGGGGGGGCTGGGGAGCCAACCTGCCAGGTTCTCTCATCTCTTGAGCTTGCCCAGGCTCTGGGGTCAAACACTGCCTGTGCAACCTGGTCCCAGGCTCTGGTGTCTGGTGCTATCTCCCAGTGTGACAGGAACACGGAGGAGTTTGTGGCCTCCATGGTAAAGAGCTGCTCAATTCCAGGGCTGCACTGGAGCTGCAAACATTCAACTTGGGTCCAGACATCACAACACTTGAATTATTCATGTGGTTGCTAATGGTAAGAGGTAGCATTTAAAACAAAGGCCTCAGGCCCTGGTCTCTGGCACAGGCACTGGGTGCTAATGAAGCCCTGTCATGCTAGGAACCCCCCCTTCTGCACTGGAGACTGAAATCCAGGGGCTCCTGCATTTGCATCCCATGCAATCCTCTGGAATTAACAGAGCTTTGAGGCATGCAGAGCAGGTCATTTGGCCCAGAGGAAGAAGAAGGTGCACTCTGGGCTTTTAGTGCAGATTACAGCACGTTCTGGGAGGCTGTCAAGCATCCCTGCTAAAGAGCAGGTGGAAAGAGTGAGAAGCCAGCAAGTGCTGCCCTTTACTACTCCACATTTTGCAGCATTATTTGTTTCTGCAGCCCATCAAAACCAGGGTTTTTAAGAGAGGCTCTTTAGTCATAATGTCTCTTTCTTCTCACTGCCATTATGTTCTGCCAGATGTGGTTTGGAAACTCCTCTACCCCACCACAGCAGCTCAGGAGCTTCTCCTGTATCAATCAGGGCAGTGGGAGGCTCCTGCTGTCTGGGCACTGCTACTGAACAACTGATCTCAAGAGTCATTCTGAAGGGAAGCCTCTGTCAGAGAGAAAATCAATCATCTGACCACCCTCAGCCAATGCTGCCAGTCTCCACACCTTCAGTTTCTGTTGGAAGCTGATTTTCTGACCTCTGCTTCTCTTGCAGATGTTAGAAATGAAAACCTAGCAACAACAATGGGAATTCTTTCCTTTAAAGAAATCAAGAGCTTCGTGCCAAACCCAGGCAGCCTTCACACTGCACACTGAGCATCTCTGCCACGTGGCTGTGGTGCTCATTTAATCCACACAAGCACGAGTGAGAACATCTCCAAATACAACCCAACAAGTAGAACCAGACCTTAGTTCTCCTCAAGGCTCCAGCACAAGGTGGAAATCATCCCCCCACTGAGGCAGGCTAGATGGAAGAGGGTCAGATGTGGTATTTCACCTGCCTGTTACCCCAGAGTCATTAGCACAGCTTCTCTCCCTGCTTTGCCACACAGCCAGAAGGAAAACTCCCTGCCCTGGGACCCCTGAATCCAGACAAAACCCAGTTGAGAAACACCCTGTCTGTGGTAGACCCAGGGAGCATGAGAAGGTGGGAAACACAGGCTGCCTTCTTGCAACAAGCTGACTTTCCAATCCAGAGCTGTTAGTGTTGTGCTCTGACAGACTCCAGTCACACCTCGGAGACTGGAACCCTTGTAATTCCACAGTAACAAGTGTGTAACACCCAGAGGCATCTTGCTAAAAGTTAACACAACAGGCAGAGGAGAAAGAGGAAAAAAACCATCTATTTTTAAGCCAGTGTTAGAAGATTAAATCCTTACCAACTGCAAGCCCTAGCAGGCAGGTCTCAAGAGGCCTCTTCCCATTCACTTCTAACTGGGAGAATAAGCTAAACTGGGCATCAGCTTTAAAATATGAGAGGACTTTTTTTGTACTTGAGGTTATCATCATGAAGACTGCCCAATTCCTGCAGCCCCAGGAGCTCAATTTACCCAGCTTCTATCTGTTATTCTGTAGTGAATGCTTAGGGAAGACAAAGCACTAAATTTCACCTCATCTCCTAATGACTTCCAGAGGAACCCGAGTGCCGAGGCTGTCTTTCTGCACTTGGCAATCTTTCTTTCTGCTCCTGTTTGCACTGGGATAAAACCCAAGTAGTTTCGAATCGTGTCAAGTGTTTTAAGGGGAGGGAACTGTTGAATTCACAGCTGCACTTAGGAGCTATCACCACCTGATTCCAAAATCAACCTTCACTCCAGCAGTGTGGGGATCAACGCTAAACGGCCTCTGTGCTCCACTCGCTACTGCTCGGGCTTCAAATGGCTCTGAAGGAGGTAAAAGCAGAAGAAAGCAGAACTATTTACAGTCAGAGAGCAGAGAGATTCACACAGCAGCCTGCACAAACCACAGCCAGTCGACAACCACCAGCACAAACGTGGCTGACACACAACAATCTCTGTGTGGACACGGGTAACATCGGCAGTGATTGCAGGGAAACGTTTCCAGATGAGCTCCAAGCCTCGGGTTTGATCCTGAATGACTTGCTCATTGTTTTCAAAGAGGTTCAAAGCTTGGAATTGGAAAAGTCAATCAGGAGTTTCGACACGATGCTAATCAGTCAAAATTAAGGTGTGTCAATAGGTTTTGACAGAGAAGTTATTATCTGCATTATCTAAACCACATCATTTCATGTGACTACTCCTTAGCATATCATTAAAATACATTGACATTTCAATTCAAACCATCCTGGATATTGCTGTGACTACCCTTGAAAGTACTACTTGTCTTAATAGGGGGGATACATTAACGAGAAGGCAACGAGCTGCTCAAGAACAGTATCTGTCAGACACAATATTTTCTACCCAAGGATCACACGGCTCTCAGGAGACTCGGGGCTGAACTCATTTCTGAGCCCAGGAACCTCTGGAGATGGGGGTGGCTGGAAAGAGAGGCAGGCTGTGGCAGGGAAGGCCCGAGCGCGACGTCACGACTGCCAAGGCCGAGTCTCCCTGCACGCCAGGGCCTGGCCTGCCCGGCTCAGGAGCAGGACACAGGCGGGAGTGGGAACCAGCCCAGACCTTGGCCCAGCCCAGGCCCAAGCCCAAGCCCAAACCCAGGCCCAGGCCCAGGCCCAGACTAAACCCAAGCCCAGGCGCGGCCGAAGCCAAAGCCCAGGCCATAGGCCCAGCCACAGCCCCAGGCCCAGCCACAGCCCCAGGCCCAAGCCCAAGCCCAAGCCCAGCCCCAAGCCCAGCCCCAGGCCCAGCCACAGCCCCAGGCCCAAGCCCAGGCCCAGGCCCAGGCCCAGGCCCAGACCCAGGCCCAGGCCCAGGCCCAGCCCCGGCCCAGCCCCAGCCACCATCGCTCTGTGGATGGAGCCTGGAGGCCTGGAAGGACCTGTGCCGAAGGGGCCTTGTGGTGCCTGCACCCCCGACCTATAAATACCTAAATAAATAAATGAGCAAAAGCAAAGCTGAAAATGGCCACCTGCTCCAGCAGCACAGGCCAAGGTGGCCCTGCCAGAAGCAGCTGCCATGTCTCTTGCTCTGCCAGCTCCGGTGTTGGTTGATGCTGCTCAGAACAGCTGAACCATTATCCTCCAGGAGCTGTCACCTTAATCAACCCGAGAACAGGATAATTTGTTTTCTATGGAACATTAATTTTAGACAGACTAAAGTGAAAGCTTTTAGCAGCTTAATGCAAAAAAAGGGGGGGGGGGGAATGCAGATGTCCCACTAAACTCAAGCAGTTCAGGGTAACAGGTAAAATACCATGAGATGAAGCTCATCCTACTTGTAAGAAATAATTAGTAACGTATAGAACGCACACTCAGGAAAAATAGTTGGAAAAAAAAAACCATCAGAGCTTGAGCTTGTCCTATATGTGGAGTTAAATCCAGGTGCTATAGGTAACAATCCATCCTCTTACTACAGGTTCAGTCTCTACATATAATCACACAGTCACAGATACAGATCTCAATTTGAAGTGAAGGTTGGAGATTGACAGTGGCCAAGAGATGTATTTGCAGATGGAGAAGGCACAAGCCTTGTCCCAGCTACACTGGAGAATGGGCTGCATCACTTTAAACCTTCTCTCTTCTAAATGCACCCTGGAATATACAGAATATTACCTCGAATATTCTGCCAGACGAGGTTTTCAGAGAATTTAAGGCATTTTCTTGGCCATGTCCCATTTAAGTTAAATAGAAGATAGGGATTATTTCTAAGGACTGTCTTGAAAAGCTTATTCAGAGATGTCTATTAAGTGTCTTACACCATGAATCTCTTAATTGGAATCCAGTTGACAAAGCAATCTATAGCAGAGGTTCTTCAGTACTAAACAGCAGAGTAACCACTATAAGATGATCATAAATTTACAGGAGCCAATATTTTTGTGCATGGTTTCTTTTTCATTATTCTTACTACTTTTGTCACGATGCACAATCTTCAGTTACCATCATGATGACTATTAGATCATGGCACTTCAGTTTCCATTAAGATTTATCAATGCTGCTTTTTGTCTCCAGTATCCTAAGGGGGGTGGGTGGGAGGAGTTTTAAAGCTCTGAAGCTGCTCTAAAAACCAAACTGAACTCCAAAGTTTCACCAGGAAAAAAAAAAGGGCTCAGCTTTTTGTATTTGAAAAGATCAAAACATTCCATTTTGACTTTTTCAACACCACATGTGCTCATCTCAGAAATATCCAAGTGGTTTGGGGGTTGCTTCTTTTTGGTTTTTGCCTCTTGGGTTTCTTTGGAGACCAAGCTGTCAAAAAAAGTAAAAACCAAGTGCTGCACAATCAATCAGAAAATCCGTGGAGCAAATTAGGATATATTCACTGCATTAATCATAAAGCTCTTTCTCTTATTATACCTGCTGATCAGCTCAGCAGCAAGAATGGGCCAATCAATGCATTTTTTGGTAGTTTATTTCTATTTATTCTTTTCAATATTCTCTAGACTCCCAGGTAGCTTTTCATCCAGCTGCTTGATTCAGGAAGCCTGCACTGTTTGGGGCTTCAGTCCACAACCTCCTTTCTAACTTTAGGTTTGTTCTTCCTAAAAGACACCTTGTTCTTGTCACGTATCAAGAAATCAAGTGAGATTTTATTCCCTGAGGGTACTGGACAAGCTGATTTCTGTAGCCAGTCTGCACCTAGGCAGAGCTTTTGGCTTCCACTGCCAAACGCACAGTGAATGTGCTTACTAATCTACATAATATTTACTGTATTTGCACTGCAAACCTTTGCCATCATTTTGCTGCAATTCTGATTGTCACCAGAATATAAACACCACTGAGAAAACACTTGATCACTTCCCAAAGAACCTGTGTCTATTTTTTTCCCTCAGAATGCCATCACAGGGACTTACATTTATTGTGACCATGAGAGGTGTGTCCAGCTGTGGCCGTCCCCTCTCACTGCATTTTCACACAGAAACAGCAGCTTTGCTCCAGATCCCCTGGGAAATGCAGAGGAGGAACTGAGGTACCCAGGGATGTGCTGCAGTGCTGCTGGAGACTCCTCAAGCAGCTACATCCTTTTCTTTCCTCTTTTTCTCCTCTTTCCTCCTCACAACTCTTTGTCAGTCCCTGGGAGTCACCTGCTGCTACAACCACAGTGGAGAGCAGGTACCAACCTGCCAAACTCTTCCTAGTCAGCTGTCTGTGCCTCACCTACCTCCACTACAAGACACTAATCAGAGCTGCAGGTAGTTTGCAGGCTGACAATGAAAACATCACCAGGAAAAGCAAGATCTGCACTTGCTGGCCCTTGCTGCTGAGCTGCTGACTCGAAAAAGACAACGACTCTGCTACTGGTGCAAAGCAGGCTTTGCTCCTGAGCTGAAGAGGAGCTGAAATTCCAGCTGTAAGGATGAGCTGTGCCTCCTGTGGGTGAGCTGGTGTGCAGCCAGCACATGCTGTGCTCCCCGAGGTGCAGGTTTGTCTTCAGGGGCCACCCAGCCAAATTTAGAGCAACCCCCCAAGCAGCCCCTGCAGCACAAAGCTGGTGGGGAGGTTATTTCAGGCACTTCCTAGGAGCAGATCTGCTCTCTGTTCTCGAACATACAAAGGACTAAAAGAACAGTGTAATTATGCTTATGAATCAGCAACACTTACTTCTGGAAAATATGATCGACTAATGAAAGCAGCTGAAAATCTGATAAATGAAAGCAGATGAAAATATGATCAGCTAATGAAAGTGGCTTTGTTCTGTGTGATTTCTGCACTTAATGCAGGTTTACAGTTAACACTGAGACACCAAAACTGATATTAGAACTTGCTGCTTTGCCCTTCCTCCCTCTAGCCACGATGGTAGCCACCACTATTTAATGCAAACACCTTGCACTGAGCAGGGAAAGGAGGAGAAATGACAAGGGCTGGCATTCTGTCCATGCATTGAAAGGCACACTACTGGTTTCTCTTGGAAAAACTCTTGAGGATCTGGCTCCAAAGCCCATCATTCCCTGGGCTAAAGCCATAGCTGCCCAAAAACCTCACACAAAGATCTGTCACAGAGCCTGCCCAGCCTGAAAGGTTCCTTCAGCCTTCCAAGATTTCACCTTGATGTAAGAAAAGTTCCTTCATCTGTAACTTCCACAGGATGTCATCGGTTGGACTGACAGGAACCTGTGCTCTACACACACTGTGGTCACACTGCAAATGGACCACCAGCAGGAGCTGGGCACAGAGAAATGGGAAGAATTCTCTTATATCAGCCATCAGGAAGAATTTCTTCTTGCCCAGGAGGGGGTGAGAGCCTGGCCCAGGGTGCCCAGAGAGGTGGGGGCAGCCCCAGCCTTGGCTGTGTTCAAATCCAGGCTGGATGGGGCTCTGAGCAACCTGCTCTGCTGGGAGGTGCCCCTGCCCTGGCACTGGAGCAGCTTTCAGTCCTTTCCAACCCAAACCATCCCATTATTATCTCCAGGGCTGGAGAAATGCAATTCCAACCTTCCCATTCAACTACAGCCAGAGGGAAGAAAACTCCCTTTATTTCCACAAAGAAGATGATCCTGGATTCTCACACACACGACTCCCATCAGAGCTCAGTTAGGAGCTGCCATGCACACATGAGGAGATCTGTTTGCTGATATTGCTCCTTCCTTTGTCATTTCTGTGCTGGGCTGAGGTTACTCCACCTCCCCCCCAGCCCTGATTCCAGGAGCTTAATGCCAGAAGCTCCTGCTGCATCCACTTAATCAGATGACGTATTTATTATCAACACAAACTAATCCTCAGGGAATAAAATGGTGAAGAGTTAAACTAAAAATCCCCAGCTTCTGGGAAAAAAATAGAGGGTTTTTTTCCTGAGCTTTCCAAAAAATAAAGCAAAAGGCAAGTCTGAAAATGCACCAAGTCTGAGGCTACATAAATCAAACTGTTCTAAGCAGATACATACAAGGTCTGACTGTTAATAAATCCATCCCTGACCATGCAAAAGGTGTTTTCCCATCCCAACATGCTATGATGCTCCAGAACATGTGGTTCTCTCTAACTCCACACCAGCAGACTACCCCTCAACCCCTGATCTTGATCTAAACATCACATTGTCAAGTCTTTTCCTTATGGATCACTGACTTACTGATAAGGGGTGAAAATTGGAGCACACAGGAGGCATCAGTGGGGTCTGAGGTAGATCCCAGCAAACAATGGTCCCTTCTGTGCAGTGTCTCTGCTTTGCCCTTCACATTCCACACTCTGCAGCACTCCTGGGAGGGTTTTAGACTCATGAAACAAGATATGAGCAATAAACTGTGATTTGACTGAGCTCTTGAAAAAAGTAGGGAATTTCAGGTTGAAACAAAGGGCTTAAAAATGAGGCAGGAGAAAAGGAAAGGAACCTGCATTTGCCAAGGTGAGAACAATGCAGCCCTGAGCTGTGTTCACCCAGGTTGGCTCCTTCAGGATGCCTCTCAACTACCTGTCTTGCTTCTCCTCAGGTGACTCCAGAACTTGGGAAGGATTTTCCAGAGATTTCAAACACTTCAGTCCACTTCCAGTAGCAGAACAGCATCCTACCCACTGCCTTCCATAGGAATGGAGCTACCTGCTGGAAATTTCAGCCTGAACAGCCAGAGTCTCTAGGGAAGCTGGGACTGGGTGCAGTTGGCAGTGGAAATGTCAGGCTGGCTGTGGCTCAGCACGTGCAGCCCCTTCCTACCACAGCCACTGGAGATGAACTCCCAGCAGACAGGGATGATCAAAGCCTCAGCCTCCTGAGAGAGCATGGGGATGACACTGGGGACTTAGGAGAGCTTCTCATCCCAGAATCCCAGCGTGGTGGGGGTGGGAAGGGACCTCTGGGATCAACTGGTGCCACCCCCCTGCTCCAGCAGGGGCACCCAGAGCAGTGCCCAGCAGTGTCCAGGGGGTTGGAATCTCTCCAGAGGAGACTCCACAACCTCTCTGGGCAGCCTGGCACAGCCTCTGCCACCCTCACACCAAAGAAGCCTCTCCTTATGTTTATGTCTCCCCTGAAACTCTGTCACTCTGGGCTTCAAACACATCAGGGCATTGCTGAATTGAGCCTCCCTCACCCTGACCTCCTGGGAGATTAAAATTGAGGCCAGCACAAGAAGTGCAGAGCTGCTGAGCAGTGGGGGGAAAGGGAACAAGCAAAAAAAGCCCATCAGCTTGGTGTGTCCTGGCTTCTCCCCCACTAACCAATCCCAGGGTTCCAAATGATGGAACAGTTCCCTCTGCTGCCAGAATCCACCCTGGTGAAATGGATCTTATGAGTGGACAGCACAAGGTGCATTAATGGCCAACCAGTGAGATGTTGTTCTTGTGCTGCACGGGCAGGGAGGCTCCAATGTGATCTGGATGACTCCCTGGTGTTTGAATTGATACCCAGCTTGGGGATGCTGGATATTGGCTGTTGCTCCACAGAGCTCCAACATTGCAATCTTTGTTTATAAATCTGGGAGAAAAAATGCATTTTCCTGAGCTGCAGCTATGGCAACGAGGAGCCCCAAATCGAGCTGGGTCGCATAGTGTAATGTGCAAAGGATTGTTTGGTTAACTTTGGGAAGGATTTATTGGAAAACCTGGGGCAATTAGCCTGCTGTCCATGGATTTTGGGGCAAAATGGGTTTTTGCCATGGGGTGGGTTTCATATTCTGCAATGTTAGCTACTAGAAAACAAAAGGGTTTGTTCCCCCCCAGGGATCCAGGAAAGCTGGGGAGGGACTTTGGAGGCTGTTGGGCAGTGAGGGGATGGATCCAAACTAGAGCTGGGGGGATTCAGCTCAGCCAGGAGGAAGAATTTCTGCCCCAGGAGGGTGGGGAGACCCTGGCCCAGGGTGCCCAGAGAGGTGGGGGCAGCCCCAGCCTTGGCTGTGTTCAAATCCAGGCTGGATGGGGCTCTGAGCAACCTGCTCTGCTGGGAGGTGTCCCTGCCCTGGCTCTGGAGCAGCTTTCAGGGCCCTCCCAACCCTGACCATCCCAAGGTTCTATTCTACTTCTGTTGCTAAGCATTTGAAACAATCACTTGCTGGTTTGTTTCAATTAACCACGTCCTTGGCATCACCTGCTTGTGCATTCTGAGGATGCTGCCCTCTGAAGATGTCACTTTACAGAGGAAAACCATCCTTCTTGAGCTGCTTTGAAGAGACAAATGTAAGCACCTTCCACAAGTTGTTAATAAATATCGAGTTAGGAATATCTAGTTAGGAATATCCAATTATGAAATCTAGTTAGGAATATCTAGTTATGAATATCCAGTTAGGAATATATAGTTATTAACATCTAGTTATTAACATCAAGTTATTAACATCTAGTTATGAATATCTAGTTATGAATATCTAGTTATGAATATCTAGTTATGAATATCTAGTTATGAATATCTAGTTATGAATATCTAGGAGTATCTAGTTAGGAGTATCTAGTTATTAATATGTAGTTAATATCTAGTTATTATTATCTAGTTAGGAATATCTAGTTAGGAGTATCTAGTTATCAATATGTAGTTAATATCTAGTTATTATTATCTAGTTAGGAATATCTAATTAGGAATACCTAGTTAGGAATATCTAGTTAGGAATATCTAGTTAGGAATATCTAGTTAGGAATATCTAGTTAGGAATATCTAGTTATTAATATGTAGTTAATATCTAGTTATTATCTATTTAGGAATATCTAGTTAATATCTAATTAGGAATATGTAGTTGGGAATATCTAGTTATTAATATCTAGTTAGGAGCATCTAGTTATCAATATCTAGTTATTAATATCTATTTAGGAGTACCTAGTTATTCATATCTACTTAGGAATATCTAGTTAGGAATATCCAGTTATGAATATCTAGTTGGGAATATCCAGTTAGGAATATCTAGTTAGGAGTATCTAGTTATTAATATCTACTTAGTAATATATAGTTAGGAATATCCAGTTAGGAATATCTAGTTAGGAATATCCAGTTAGGAATATCTAGTTAGGAATATCTAGTTGGGAATATCCAGTTAGGAATATCTAGTTAGGAATATCTAGTTATTAATATCTAGTCATTAATATCTAGTCATGAATATCTAGTCATGAATATCTAGTCATGAATATCTAGTTATGAATATCTAGTTACCATCCGAAGGCAGTGCCATTCTCTGTTCAGACAGGGGTTCCGTGGCTAAATGAGTCAGCAGATCAACCCGGCTCCCTGCCCTCCCCCTTTGCCCAAGCGAGGACAAGAGCCGAGCCCTGCCCTCCTCTGCTCCACACCTGCACAGGTAGCAGCGGCTGGAACACCAGCTCCCTGCGTCTGCTGCAGTCCCAGGCAGGCAGCAAGTAATCGAGAGCCCATCCGCATACAAACGAGCCAATAATGGGCTCCCAGAGCTTCTGCTGCCTTTTATTTACTCCTGCCTGCTGCAGCCACTGCAACCTCGCTGAACCGCCTCTGGTGTCAAGTGCTTGCCTTTAGCCCGTGTTTACCAGCGCTGCTGCCGCCACAGCTGCTCACAACATCATTAGCAAAGCACCAGCCGGGCTGAGTGATGAAGAAAAGGGAACAATTGATGTTTCTATAATACACAGTATTCCCCATCCCAGCCTTGGAAATCAATTATGGAACACATTAGGCTCCTCTGTCTTCCCCTGCTCCAGTATTTTATCATCCTTTGTTCCAACCTTATCATTGTCCGTTGACTTTGAGGAAGCTCTCTGGAGCCTGAGCTCTTGAGCATCGAGCCGCTTTTTTTTTGCCTCTGAATGCAGAAAGCATCTTGCTCTGGAGGGTTCCACCCCCTTCCCCATACTCTTTCCTCTTTCTTGCAGCTGAATTGCTGATTTCCAAAGTATCTTCAGCAAACTTCTCTCCCAGAACCCTCTTTTTCCCTTTTATTCTTAGTCTTTCACTATTTTTAGGATTCTCTTCCTGGCTGCAAAGTTGGAAAGACATCAAAATGAGGAGATGCTCAACTGCTGGACACCTGCTCTGTGGGTCTCGGGCAGGATTCTGCTTCCCTTGACCCAAATCACCATCATTATTGGGTTGCTTTGCCAACCTCTCTGAAATTCTGGGATGTCCAGCTCTGGTGCAAATTCAACACCCCAGATGCAAAGCAGCCAAAGTGCCAGCTCAGCACTGAGAGCTCCGAGCTTGTATTCCACCTGGATGTCAAGACAAAAGCAGTTTGAGCTGAAAAGCAGGTTCCAAAACTCTGATCTCACCTGTGAACGTGTTGTTTTGCCTTTGATTTCTGCAGAGTGCCAGCTGAAAAACCACACGTTAGGCCACAGAAACATGATGTTTGGAAAGCATCTCACTTGACTAAAAGAAAAACACTCTAACATTGCTAAATATTGCTGAATGCCTCTGATTTCCCTGTTTCCATGACAAGATGAGGAGAGAAGGAATCACTGGGGATCTGGCAAGAAAAAACCCTTTGCTTAGCTGTTAATGGCTGCAACCCTGCACTCTGACAGCACAAAGCACTGAGCAGGACCCTCCTTATCTCCTGATTTCTGTCCCTGATGAAAGCAGATCAGCTCTGTCCATCTCCCCTCTCCTCTCTCTAGCTGTAGATTAATCACAGCTCAAAGTAATGCCTTTAAAATACAGAAAACACCCCAGCTCATCTTCCTGCACCTTGCCAGCCCCTCAGGGTTGCTGCTCCAACACAGCCTCTTGCCCTGCAAAATGATTTTGACCCCAGTGAATACAGAGAAACATCAGGTTCCAGCTTCCAGCATCTCCTTGACCTCCCTGCCCCACTTGGCAAGGTGTTTAAGCACATACCTGGCTCCAAGGGAAACCTCGGGAGTTTATTTGTGCATGTGAAATAACTTAGTGACCATCACCATCCCAGACTGATGAAAGCTGCCAAGGAAGGTGGAGGAATGAATACTGGGAAGGAATAAATGAGAGAAAGGAAGGTTAAGAGGATTTGTCAGGTGGGAAAGGTTTAGATTAGAACCCAGAACTGGCCTCGTGTGGTGCTGACAGAAAACTGCTGGAGTTTGGAAGGAATATTGTTCAGCTGCTTTCAACCCCAGACCCTTTGCTGGCTGCCACTGAGAATAAATTCCAGCCACTCAGGTCAGGGCTGGTTTAAAATCATTATCACTCAAGCAGAAAGTCCATTACCCATTCAGACATTTGGCCTATTCTTTTTTTTTTTTTCATTTCTTTTTTTCCCTTCTTAATCCTCCTGCACATCAGATGACTGTATTGACTCATCCTTACCAAAATAAACATTCTTGGATGATGAGAGCAGATTTGAAATCAATGCCTCTCTTGACTCACTGCTGCAAATACCCTGATCTTTGGGCTCGGGGGGGGGGGGGGGGCTTGACTAAACTGAAAGGCACAACATTTATTAGCAACAAATTGCCTGTAGAAGTGCCACAGATCCCCCAGATCCTGCAGAGGAGCCTTTCTCTGCCAGTGCCAAAGCTCTGGACAAGAGAGGTGAGGGTTGGGCTGTTTGTGGTGGGAGGGCCTGAGCAGAAAGAGGCTCAGGGAGAGAAAAGAATTTTTCCTCATGGAGAGGAAAGAGGAATGGGTTCATCTGAGGAGAACTGGCCACCTGAGTTCCCCCTCTTACACAGGGTAGAAGCAGAACCTCCCAACTTCAGCCACTGCCCCTTCACAGCCTGGTCCAGCAGATTCAGCTGGTTCCACTGGGATCCCAGTGAGGGGAGAGCAGGCTCCTGGGTCAAAACTAAGTTACAGACCCTCTCCCTTACTCATTGTCATCTACCCCATGCTGGGATGCTTGGCCAGCAGCTGAGGGGCCAGAGGGATGCTGGAATGGGGGGTATCTTAGGAAAAACATGCAGCCTGTGGAGAACAGTGTGGCTGCAATGTCCAGTTCCCAGCTCTGTGCAGAGGGTTTGGGAAGAGTGCAGCCAAGCCAGGCAAAAATCCCTGGCAGGTGGAAAAAAAAACAACCTTCAGAAGAGACCTGAACACCTCCTTCTATTTATCCCAGTAGCAGGGACTGGCTTGGTGTGTCCACATGCCTTGGGAGCAAGCAAACAGCACCAGAGATGCTGAAAGCAGCAGCTGGGTGTGAAGTGCCAGCCTCTCACAGACTGGAAGTCAGGATTTGTTCACTTCTTTCTCCACTGGAAAACCACTGGAAGAAGCTGCTGAGGTCAGTGGAAGCAGCTCTGGGAGTGTGCAGAGTGAGACTGAAGCTGCCCAGGGTGTGTGTCCTGGGGCCAGTACCCAGGTGAAGGGCACAGCAGGGCAGGGATGGAAGTTCTGATGGTGCCTTTCAGCCTTGGAATTGATTAATGGGATGCATGGTGCTAATTGTTCCTCCAACACATTGTGCTTTTCCCCTCCTTTGCCTTTGCACATTGAAGAAAGAATTCCAAAGTGGTTTAGCTGCCCCTGAACAGAGGCTTGACACTGAAATAAAAAGCTCAATTATGATAGAATTGATGAAAAATCAGTGTAAACCACTAAGGATATTTCCATTTTATGGTAAGAACTACTGCCAGCTACCAAAAGGATGGTTTCCCTCTCTGCAATAAGTCTGGTAGCAAACCTGCAGTCCAAGGCCATGGGATGTGACAGTCTGGGTGTGTTTGGAGCAGGAATGGGAATGGGAAAACACAGGTCTAGACTCAGGGTCATGCTGGTAAATGAGAATTTAGGCCTTTATATTACCAAAAAACACCCTAGACCATGTGGCTAAGCAAAAAATATACACCCAAAAAACTTATCTTCCAAATACTGTCTTTTTCATGCCTATTATATGATCTTTTCCTCAGCCACCATCTGATTTTCCTCCTTGGCCTCGTGTCACAGAGCACCTTGCAGAGGGGCAGCAGCAGCCCCAGGGAGGTGGATGCTACAAGAGCTAATTTCTCTTGGTTTCAATGAGAACTGGAAGGTGTTCAGTACCCTGTGAAAAGAATTCCGAGCTCTTCAGGGGGGTCTAATGAGCTGTGGCTAATTTACAACATGGGATGCTGTTAATTTACAACGTGGGATGTTGCTGCCACAGCAGCTTTTCAGCAGGTCCCCCTTCCTGCAGAAGGCAAGCAGCTCACCCCAGCCAGCTTGCTCTGCCTCTCTCTAGATTTTTGTTGAGGACAGATGCTAGAAATGAGAAAAAAAAAAAATCCTTTTTTGACCTTTTTCTACTACTTTACACGTGACAAAACTCCATCTAACCCGTGCTCAGGAGGTGGAGGGCTAAGAACCAAGACTGCAAGAATTAGATTGTTAAACCCCTCCCTTTCCAAGCCCTGCAGAGCAGCAAAACCCCAACTTTAATGGTCCACTGGGGCCTGATGGGGTGCATTGCTGACACCCCAGGGCCCTGGGAAGCTCTTTTCCATCTCTTTTGCAGGAGGTGTTTGCTTTTGTCAGGATACACCCACCTGAGTGCACAGCCTGGGCTTCCCAAGCTGACCCTACAGCAGCTGCTGCTGTTTGTTATGCTGGGCTGGCCTCATTAAGCTGCCCAGCACAGGAGGGGAAAAAATCAACCCTAACACAGCTTTTTTTGTTCTGTCCTGCGCCCAAAAACACACGGTGTGTGGAGGGGGAGGTGTCAGCAATTAGCAGCAGATCAGAAGCTGGGTTTAAGACAGAGGGCAAAGCAGGAGAGCTGCAATGAGCTCACCCAGCAAGGCTGCTTTGGGAATTGCAGAGTGAAAAAAGCCTCTCTGGTCGCGCTCCAGGAAAGGGTTAAAGGCTGGTTCACCCCACAGGGCTGAGTGGGAAGTCAGCAGAAAGCCCAGTGGGGTGTTCTGAGCTGCTCCTGGATGACAGCACCTCCTTGGCTGCACTGCCAGAGCCTGGCCAGCTACCTCCCACCTCCAGGCAGCTCCTGCAGCTCCAGCAAGAAAAGCCAGGGAGCAGAAGATGCCCCAGCAGAGGATCTGGAGAGACTGCAGAGTGAGCAGAGCCAAACTCCAAGGAACCGACCGAGCTGGGCACAGGCAGAATATTTATCACCCTTTGTCATTCAGTGGCTTGTTCAGACTTCCAGCTGCCTCCTGGCCCTTCAGGAGTCTTGGATGCTGACCTACCTGGAGGGCAGCTGAGGGCAGGGCTGGTTCTTCCCTGGACAAGCTCCATCCCATCCCTGCCCAGGGTCCAAACAGGAGGCTGAGACTCCACTCCAGTGCCTGCAAAACACCCAACAACTGCCTGTGTAGCCACTGACCTGTTAATTCAGCTTTTTAGCCAAAAAAAAAATTAAATTAATTCAGCTTTTTTAGCTCTGCTGGCTCTGCTGTTACCTCCTCCTGGCTTTCATCTGCTTGCAGCCACCTAGCCAGGGAAGTGTGGTAGGAAGCAAGGGCAGTGCTGGGTGCTCGAGTGGGGTCACAATGAACATTTTTCCCTTTGCTTTAACCCCAAACCTACTTTGCACAGCTCCTGAGCTCCAAGCAAAGCCAGAGATTCCTTCAGGAAAGATCCTCCACTGCACGAGTTGCGCACATCAATATTTCAGCAGATTCCAATTCCAGAAGGCATTTTCTCAGCCCCAAGGTGCCATTTTCACCTCCCTACCAACCACCACAAAAACACCCCGAGCTGGGCAAGTTTCATTAGTTTGCAAAGTGAGTGTCAAATTATTCCAAGGAAAATGGAATCCTAAAAAAATAAAAATAAAAT
>JANHGL010014452.1:61707-64104 GCA_024611195.1 Ceyx melanurus | reverse complement strand
AGCGGGAGCGGGAGCGGGAGCGGGAGCGGGAGCGGGAGCGGGAGCGGGAGCGGGGCGGAGCGGGGGCGGGGCCGGGGCGCTGGCGCAGCTACCGCCGCCGGAGCCGAACCGTCTCATCCGCTGCGAGCAGCGCCCGGGCTGCCACATCGGCCCCGCCGCTCCGAGAAGGCGCTTCCCGGAGCCGAGGGAGAGCCCAGCGCGCCGAGAGATGGAGCCCCGCTGCCGCGGTTGCTGCCGCCGCTGCCGCCCCCCGGGACTCGCGCTCCGCCAGCGCCGCCGTTGCCTCAGCCGGGACGGAGAACGCGGCGCCTCCGCCGTCTAACGCCGCAGCCCCGGCGGCGCGGCGAGGCGAGGCGCGGCCCAAGGGAGAGAGAGCGCGGAGGCCGCCGCGGCCCCTCCGCCCGCCGGGCCAGCGCGGCGACAGGGCGCGGCCCCCTGCCCCGCCCGGCCCGGCTGCCGCTTCCCCCGCCCGGTCCTGGGCTGAGCTCCGCCGCCGGCCGCCCCGCTCCCACCGAGCCTCCTCTGGCGAGCCCGAACCGTCTGAAGAGAGGCAGGAACAAAACCGCAAATTTAGATTAATAAAGCATTTGTTGATTCTACAGAAACTTAGCAGGCCCCTAAGAAATCCACCAGAGACCTGTGCAGCTCCAGTAATTTTCTGTTATATTATCTTTCTTGTAAAATACTTCCCCAGACAGAGCCCCCAAAGGGGCTCAAATATCACTGTGACTAACTGAAATCAATGTGCACTCACCTATTGACATTTTTACATAGTTTTTGGATTTAGTATCCGGCCCAAAACACAATCAAATCTTCTGCCAAGGAAATAACAGGCACTTAGCTAGTCAGCTATTAGTGTTACAAAGGAAAAAATGTGGGCACCCAAGGGAGATGGGAGAGACGGCATTGACGTCAGGGGTAATTGGGTGTCTGAGAGAAATTGCCAACGGCTGGCCAAAACCCCCAGAGGCCCACACAAAGCCGAGCTGCAACTCTAATAAAGGAAAGTAAATTCTAGAAAGGGGCTTTGCTGCAAAGAAGCCTAGCAGGAACCAAAAATATCTCCCACATACACAAACACACACACATACACACAAATAAAAAACACGGAATACGTTTAGGAGCTCTCTTTTGCACATCTGGTTTAGGCTAAAGTGCTTGCTCCTTTTTTTTCCAGGACCACATGGATTTTTATGTTGTACCGTATGTTCGCCATCTATTTTTACAAACGGAATTCATCGCTTTAAAGAAACTTATTTTTAATCACATGACTTTAAACTACAATCTTTCCGGCACCCGCTCTGGCACCGCTAGGAAGCAGTTTGATCTCTTCTGAACTTCCATGGAGAAGCACGACAAGTACGAGGAGCTGTCCGCCCCGGCAAACCCCTCTCCCCTCGAACACCTTCCCATGTTCCCTGCAGCCGCAGCGCCGAGCTCCCCTCCACACGCACACCAGCCCTGAGAGACCGGCCTGTGGAGCAGACGCCCTGGGCAGAGCCAGGACTCAAAGGTCTCTTCTTGCAGCTCCCCAAGCTCCCTAGGGTGCAAACACAGACCTGCTGTCCTCCTAACACACAACCGCCGCTGAACAATGAGGTGCATTTGATCAGCTCTTGCTCGGGCCGATCCGTCCCCATCCCTCCCCACTCCTCCCGCAGCAGGACTCGGGCGTCTCATCACTGATGGCACCGGACAATTCAGATGGGTCCTTTCTGCGATGATCACTGGTTTATACCTTCCACGTAAAGCACAAACATGCTGGTTACACAGCTGAGTTAGATTTTAAGCAAAGTTGCAAGAATACCAGGATGACCAAGAGCTCCATAGGTTCAAACCTTCCACTGCACATACTTGTGTCCACATCACAGCTATCATCATCTTGCATCTACGGGGGTCCTTAGAAGCCAATTGAGTGAGTGTTAACAATTTCACTTCTAAGCTGTCTTCTACCCAACGAAAGAGCAAGAGGAGGCAGAATCACAGTCTAGAAAGAGGCTAAGGCACAAGCATACCGGCCACACACATGAAGCACAAAGGGCTCCTTAAGCACCACAGCGTCTACAGTACAAAGTCTTTACAAACACGTATACAAAATAGAGCTAAGTTTGAAAAGATGAGAAGTGCGTGATATGGCACTGCAGAGAACAAGATTATTATTGCTCTCAGAGAAGGAAGAGGGGCATTAGCACAAAAAGCTCCCCAAGAAATGCAATTACAAAAAACTCTCTGCACAAAAATCAGATGCAACCCCAAAAAAAATTGCCCCAGGCCTTGGGATGGAAAGACAACCTTTCTTCATCTCTTACTGGTGAGCCTAAGTCTTGGTTCCAATGGCACAGAAGAGGGTGTGGAAAGGCCCCATCCGTGGCTGCCCTGCTCATGGGCCAGCAGAGT
>JANHGL010014452.1:36707-56707 GCA_024611195.1 Ceyx melanurus | reverse complement strand
ACCACACTCATCTTCAAAGGAGGTGCTAGAGAACACGGCTCTGTGAATTTGGCAATACAGCTCCACTGGCAGGAACAGGGAGGTTAGTTTTGGCTCACATGAGATCCTCCACCCTGTAGTTTGCTTTGAACAGTTTTAATGAAAAAATCAAAGTGAGATTCAGCTGCAACCACCAGTTTTTATCTCAGGTTGGTCAAAAGCAAAAGAAATGTGATTTCTGTGTGTATAACACATATTGTATAACATCTCTCCTTAGAAAAGACTCTCTATTTTGAATTATCTTTGGAAGAGAAGGTAGCCAGGAGACCTATAATTCTTTTACACATATGTAGGTAAGAAAAACATCAATGTGGTGGAGAATGGGGTGACTAGGTAAGTGCATTTTCCAACTTTCAGCACTGGGCAGTAGACAAGCCTGTCAGCTTTACTACTTCCAGAGGAACAGTTAGTCACTCCTCCCACCTATTTGCAGCAGCAGCATAAGAAAATGCTGCTCTTCAGCTTGAGTCAATGTTTATTTCATTCAGAGGATCTAAAGATGCCTCCAGAGGAGCTGTGAGGCCCAAAATCATCACAGCTTTGCCTCTTGCTGTGATGGATTTTGGAAAATCTCAAGACCTAGAGCAAGAGTGGAAGTAGAAGGAGGTAAACCACAAAGTGCTTCTTATTGTGATACATGGTAGGAGGAGGGAGAGAAAACCCACTTGAGGACAAGCAGGACAGCCAGCCTCCCCTTGCCAAGTGAGCTGCCTGCCCCTCGAAGATCTCCAGACACACCAACGGTGGTTACAGGCCATTGAGACTTTTGTCACCCAGAAGAGCCCTGGTGTTAAAAGCAGGGTTCTCTGCCTCCCGAAAACCCAAGAATATCATCTTGCTAACATAGACAAGCAACATTTATTTCAAGTTTTCTGTTGACTGTAAATCCAAAGGACATACGCTTGTTTTTCTTTTTCCACAGGCTACTCTGAAATGTCAGAAAACAGGACAAGTTCGCTTATAAATAATTGCCAAGCCCCTCCTGAAAAAGGTCTAGAGGGAGGTGGGATGAAAGCTCAGAGCCAGGAAAGCTGGGACTGCCAAAGAGCAGAGCAGCGTAAGGGCAAGGACAGTGTGTGATATCCCAGCTCCATCTGTATGCAGAAATGAAAGGCACTGAGGAAAATAACAGCTCGGGTTATGGCAGGAGCTCCCAGGTTTGGGGAAATCCTCGGGGGAAGAGCACCATCAACAGAAAATACAGCAGGCCTTACACAGACAGCTGACGTGGCAGATCCCACAAAAGCCTGTCTGCAGTATCTGGACATCTTTTGTTCTCTAGCCCCATTCTTTCACCTGGCAGCTCACAGATGAAAAGACCTGAGAGATGTTCCTGTCATAGGAGACTCCTTCTCAAAAGGCTCCTAGGAAGAGGAGGGCCCAGAGTAGTGCAGGGTCCACTACGGGGGCTGTGTGGCAGGGGAAGCTTTTAACCCTCTAATAACGACTCGCCCAATATTCTGGAGATTCTCCCCCACCTCGTTCCCTCACTACCTGCAGGGAGATAACAAAGCCAATGTTGTCCATCAAGTCTCAATCTGAAGTGACTCCTTTATTCTCAGGAGCTTTGTGGTGGTCTGGGTTTTTTTCAGCCCGGCATCCTAAGAAAACAAGGTTTCTGTGATCGTATTGCCTGTCATGTGTCTTGACTGTCCCTTCCCAGTAACTTTTGACTCACAGTGGACTGGGGATAGAGGGTTTCGAGAGAAATTGAGTTTCTCTGATAGAAATTGAGTTTCTCCGAGGCTGACGAAGCTCAGTTTGATTGGGCAGGACAGAGATCCCAGTTCAGTTCTCTGCTGAGAGCAAGGTTAAGAACAGAGGCCACAAAGCCCCAGCCTATGCCAGCAGCCCCCGGCCGACCATCTCCTCCTGCTGTTGCCAGCAGCAGAGGATGGGAGATGAGGGAGCTCCACAGGGAATGGCTCGGGTGGGGGGCTGAGCTGGGAGGCTACAATGGAAAAATGCAACATCACACCACGTCCAGCCTCGTGCATAAGCAAACTTAGGTTTGCTGCCAAACTGCCTGTAACTTCATGACACATCACCGGGGACAAGCGCCAGCGTTTCTCAGAGCATCCAGTATGGGGCTACACACACGACAGTAATGGGACGGAGAGTTCATCCATTAGATTTCTTGCTACAACTTCTTTGCCTAAGCGTGACAAGCAACAGAAAAGTCCCAGTGAAGTCACTTTATCTGCCAATGTCACCACTTTCTGGGTCTGCACAATTAATGCAGGGCTTCTGGAAACGAGCAGAAGACATGTGATGAAGCAAAAGCGAGTCCTCTGGAAACAAGGCTCCCGTAAAACCGCTAAGGCTTGGCTCTCCAGGGAGCTCGCAACACCGGTGACAGGCAGCTCACGCTGCACCCCGAGGGTGCCCTGCAGGGGCTTTTCCCCTTTTCTACCTACCCAAATAGCGATTCTTTTTGAAAAGTGAAGGAACAAAAAAAGAAAAATGCCCCTTTTTCCTGTAGCAGTGCATGATGAATTTCATTCGCCCCATCCTAACGGCTTCTAGTGACACTGCAGTGTTTGTCTGAATTTCTAACAGATGTTTCTAAGTACTCTTGACCACTTCTCCCTCCTGAGGATTTCTGCAGTGGGATAGCTCTAGATAGTAATACAAACAAAGCCTGTAAGAGGCTCTTGGGGATAAATCTGTAGACACTGCATCTAGGCTGGGTGTGGGTATGGGTCCAAGCCTTATGAAACTTTCTAAATATCCTCTAAAGACTATCAAGCTGGACTGACCCTGCCTGCAGATGTTTTTGAGTTTACCAGTCCCACAGCAAAAAGCAAGACAGCTTTACAGATAACTGCAACACTCCTGGAAGAGCCCGAGCGCAGGGTTTAAACTGAACATTTTAAAGCAGAACAGAATCCTGCAAAGGTTGACACGCGATGGTGTAACTCCTTTTCAATTCAAAACACCAACGACACGGCAAAGGGGATCAGTCTGGGCTGAGGCACAATTTCCCAGATGTCAGGTTACCCTTGGGAACGAGCACACTGGATTCACTTGACAGGTGTGAAGGTACTCATGCAGTCAGAACACAAATTGCTTCAAAAAAAAGAAAATCTCTGCTTTCATTTGGAAAAAAAAAAAAAAAAAAAGAAGGGAAGAGTATGTGGTGTTAACGGCTGGCAAGGAGGCAGTGACATCTGCCTGAGTTTGTACACGGCCTGAGACCACGGCTGGAACATGCTGGTGGCTGCTCCTTTCCGTTATCAGAGTAACCACGGCTGTTTAGTACCAAACTGCAATCCATTAAAGCTATTGTCAGTGTTTCACAGCAGCCGAAGCTGCTGCTTTCAAAGGTCAGACTGGAGCTGGAGAGTGAAAACAAGCGGGGCGGCCGTGCCAGCCCCTAGGCCGCGGCTGTGGCCTGCAGCCTGGCGCTGCATTCCCTTAAAGGTCAGGCAAGGAGCGGCGGCGAAGTCTCGGCGGAGCCCAACTGCTCTGCCAGCCGCGGGGGGACGGTGGCGGCCCTGCTCCTGCAGTGGGCAAGCGGTCATGGGGTGAGCAGCTGTGGGGCGGGAGGCCGTGGGGCAGGAGGCCGTGGGGCAGAAGGCTGTGGGGCAGAAGGCCGTGGGGTAGGAGAACGTGGGGTGAGCCCCAGCGCATGCCCCCACCGCAGCACATCGCACCTACTTCTTGCCAGGGCTGATAAAAGGGATGGCTGTGGAGGGCACGGCTTCTCCCCACTCCGCTGTTGTCACTCACAACAGCACAGCCCTCCCCTACCCCCAGAACTCCACCCTGAGAACCTCTTCCCCACAAACACCACAGTAAGCACTGCCCAGGCATTCACTGTCATCTCCCACATTGGCATTGCTGGTAACCCTTTGGCAAGATGGTTTGACTCCGTTTCAAAACTCCTCGTTCTGAAAAAAGCACTTGTTATATATTGGCCCCGACTGCTACGCACAGTGATAGCTTGGTAGTCATAACCCACAAGATATATTTAGCTTCACAAACTCATCATCAATGGATTTTGAAAGCAGTGTGGCCAACAGACTGGAAACCACATGCAATACAAACACATAATAGAACTTTTAATGCACAAAGACTAAACAAAAAGATCCTTGACCTTCTTGCTTTCCCTTGCATACCATTATCCCCAGCGAGACAGCAAATGGAATGACGTGGAGAGCAACAGCTACCATCAAGCAACTTTGGAAGCCAATTTCTACAGTGGTTAAGCAGTTAATGGTGTTAATCAGAATGATAACTTATTAAATTCTACATTTATGCAAATAGCACTTTGGCGTATCACACGGAGACCTGGGTAGCAGAGCTCGCCAGGAAAAGGTTCCAACATCTTTCCCAGTTGCTGTTTTGGTTTTTTATACCTTGTAAAACAGTGTCTGCAATGGCTGGCACCTCAGACACACTTAAACAAATAAATAAGATCACTCAAATAAATAAATAAGATCACACTAAAATAAAAAGCTACAGTCACAAATTAATCTCCTTCACCCCAAAATAGAATCATAGAATGATCTGGCTGGAAGAGACCTTCAAGATCATCAAGTCCAGCCATTAACCCTACACTGCCAGTGTCCCTAAACCATGTCCCCCAGCACCACATCTACGCATTAGATCAGTGAACAAAACGTTTAATTCTTCACCTTTAAGAAGCAGAGATTAATCTCTGCAGCTAAATAAAATTTCTGACTTTTTCAGGAGAAGTTGGCATTTCTCAGACACCTTCCTAAAAACAGACAACTGTACTGAACAAAGCAAAGAGCATCAACCCTGAACCCTCTCCACCCAACATGCCACGGTGTCTACGGCACACAAACATAAAGCAAGAGTAGTTTAGGACAGGAAAGGCCATTATCTGCCTGTGATGAGATGAACGGGGAAAACCTCAGCTTAGAGTAGGCAGAATTTACATCAATCTTCAGTTCTGTAAAGCCTGTGTGGAAAACTTCCTTTTTGCCCACAGAAATGCCTGGCAGCTTTTTGGCTCTGGGACACATTTACCTGCAATGAGGATGGGAGAGCAGGGGATCGGATGAACAGCTACAAAGTGCACTTCTAATTGCCTGCAAGATGTTAAAAAGAGCATCAAGATGTGCTCGTGCCGCAGTTCCCCCTTTGCTGGGGCTTCTTTTTCATTGAATTAAACTCCAAACAGGATTTTACCCATTCATTCCATTCACCTTGTCTTGAGGAAAAAGAGGTGGGAACCACTTGCTGCAGGACATTTGCAAAATGAGGAGCTCACCCATTGCAACTGTCCCTCTGTTCTGAAAATCAATCGTGCTGCTTCTACACGGGCCCTGACTGGTGATTTATTGATGTGGATGTAAATATACATGCATCTGAGTACCTCAGCTTTGTTTGTGCAAAGCCTGGAATGTTAAAATATCTCTGGAAAAAATAATTGGCCTTTTTTCTCCCCTTTGGGTACAAATTTATGTTTTTAAATGAATGTGCAGGTTTCCTGTTGCTGCCTTCATGTCAAAATACCAACTAATTCTAGGTTTAATTAAAACAGAATGTTTTAGATCACCAACACTTCTATTTTTTTCTTTTTTTACAGCACACATCTTCTTTACCTTCATGTGATTGCTGGCTATTGAGAGAAGAAATAATTTCGTTGTTGTTTGCTAATTTAACAAAGTAATTCAAAGTTTTCCAGCGACTCTCTTTATGGAGTCAACTTATGCAAGCACCGAAGCCTTTCCAGAGAAAACAGCCTTCTCCCCACCTCCCTCTGGCTTTTCTCCCTACTGAATGCCATGGCCTTCACTCAACCAAAGGAAATGAAAGACAGACTGAGACAACAGCATCACGTGGGTGAAGGTCAGATTGATTTTCAGCTGTGTGGTGCTGTTTTATCACCCTCAGGACAAAAGTTAAGCCCTTCATTTTTTTTCATGTCTGCTTTAACAGAGTGACTTATTTTTTCCTGAAATTTCAGTTGGGCTCCATACCACCCCAATTATCAAGGCCAGCCTAATTCAAAACACTTGTGGAGATCATCCTCCTCAGAGCACACTGCAGAGCAGCCCACACACCACAGCGTTTCTATCCACCAGTTTCCTCTATTCCCTGTGTACAAACAGTGGCTCCTTGAAACTCCTGAGGTTTCAGTAGGGCTGTTTGCTGCCGGCGAGGGCAGAGCGGGATGCAGCTCCTGCCTGCTCAGCAAAACCCTGGCACAGGCACAGGAGCATTTGCTGGCTCAAAAGGGCACCTTCACAAATTGTTTCTTCTCCCTGTCCTCCTTCCATCCCTGTTCCTGTGCTTGCAGTGGCCAAGAGGAGTGACTGCTGACCCATGGGACATGCAGGGCCAGTTACTGGGACAGCCACTGGGAAAGCAGGCAGGTTTGCCACCTCACTGGCCCTAGCTCCAGTACCACTCCCAGTGATCACTCTCTTCAACTTGCTGAGGGCCAACCTTCCTTCTTTCTCTTTTCACTAAGATGGACACTCCCCCAAAGTCATATTCTTTTCGATACAGCAAATCTTAGCACTTTGTACATCACAGATAGTTTTGTGTACACCTAGTTATTGAGAGAATCTTCCCTCCTGGTGTTTGCATTTCCAGAGGTTAAGCTGGCAGCCGTGAAGTATTCTCTCACCTAAGCTATGAGACAAGAAAATCCTTTCCACTTTCTTGTTGCAAATTTTGGGTAACATTTGCTTTATTTGTGTGAGGAATGCAACAGCATTGTGGCTGCCTCCTAAAGAGGAGTTTATCCTCCATCAAAAGCAGGAATACTATCTGCTTTATTTATGAGTACCAGAGAATCTGGTCAAAATCAAACCCAGCTATACGAGACACCACTGAAACACCTCACAGAATACACCTGCACAAACAGCTCTTGCCAAACAAACCACGGCCAGTGTCTGTCTGTAAGAGGGGAAGGAGCAGAGAAGGGCTGTGGGGTGAGATCAAGCAGCTATCCAAGCTGGGTCTGGATGTGGGCTGAATGCAAATCAAGTTCTGTGCTAGGTGTTGTAAACACAGACTGTCCTTAGACCGCCCGAGCCCAGCTGAGACTGGCACACAAAGTTGCACCTCAAGGTGGGTGGGGATGAGGGCTCAAGGAAGGCTCTGCTCACAGGCAGGGCCTTGAGGAAGAGCCAGCTCTGGACAATGGACCAAAGAGCAACTGCAGCTGAGAGTCGAGGAGAAAACAGCCAGAGGGTGAGGTGTGATGAGTGAACTGTCAGTGCCAAGGGAGAACACGGCCCTGGGCAGTATGGGAAAAGGTGGCAGCCCAGGGAGCAGCAGGGAAGGAACCAGCCTCCAGGAAGGAGCCCACAGGAGAGAGGGTCACCCTGAGCAGGCAACCAGAACTCACAAAAGCAAGGTCCCATTGCAAGAAGAGACAAGCTGAAGATTCTCATAAACAATAAAAAACTGTCCTAGAGGAGTGCTGAATTTTTGGCTGGTTTTGGCTTGACTGGTTGCTGTGGTTTATTGATGCAGATCCAAGAGTGTAATTCAAATCTGCCCAGTAAATCACCTGTGCTCAGTTCTGCTCAGAGGTGTATATATCTATATTGTTGTAGACCATGGGGTCGTAAAGGGAATTTATTCTACTTCTGTCTTTCTACATTTTCTAATGAATAATTAGTAGATGCAGATTTCTAAAATGACCATTTTTTATAAATTATATCAGATCTCATTTATTTTAAGAGATATCATTAAGTACAAAGTCTGCATGAGTGAGCGGAGTTCACTGTAAAGGAAATGACTGGGAATTACGTTCAAAAATCTATTCAGATGTTTAATGTAACAGATTCCCTGGAGAAGAGAAAAGCAATGGGCTTCTTCAGCCTTCTCTTATGTCCTCCTCAGCAAGGCTAACAGTAATTGAGTAGCAGCATAAGGAGGAGCCAGAAAGTCTCTCACTGTCATGCTGAGAAAGGTTTTCAAGGAAGCCTAGAGAAGTGATGGACCCTTGTGCCCAAGAAATGCTCTTTGAGAGAAAGCTCAGCGTGGATCCCACCACCACAGGTGTCACCAGCCACAAAGCCCACCTGGACTACAGACCTTCCCTCTTCAACCAATCCCATGCACATATTCAGGCAAGCTGTCAAAGTCACGTTCAAAAGTCATTTCCATCCAAAATAACCCAGGCTGCTGAGGGGTAAGGTCTTGAGTTCTCCCCAAACCCTGACCTCCTGTACCCCCACACTGATGTAAGGCTTGTGCAGCTCCACCACTGGGCACTCAAAATGAAAGCTCCGAATTGTCAGCAATGTCTGCTTCCAAGAGACACAAACCTCGTACCAACATAGCCATCAACCTGGGACAGGCTGCCCAGAGAGGCTGTGGAGTCTCCTCTAGAGTCTTTCTATCCTGGTGTGGGCTCTCCTGGATGCCCCTGCCCTGGAAGGGGGTTGGACTCCATGATCTCCAGAGGTGCCTTCCAACCCTGCCATTCTCTGATTCTATAAGGTAGGAGATGGAATATCCCTTCTAGGAACAGTCAAAAGTTAAGCCAAATTAGAGTGACAGCTCCTTCATTCCATGTTGATAAAAATGAAATCAAAACACCTCCTTGTGTCAGAAGGGAGTTGCTAGTGTCAATGTCTGAAGATTACTAACAGCTCAAATGCCCCAGCAAGTATTTAACGTGATCAGACCAAGTGCCTTCAAAACCTCCAATCAATTTTTTTCATGGGTCAAGACACTGACAACTGTTTGCAATAAGCAAGAAATTTGAATACCACTGCCTATATTTAACATGCATTCTTTAACTCAAATGTCTACTGAATATTTCACTATTTCAAATTGTGAAATGAATAGGAAATATTCCATTTGAATTTTGATTTGCAATATGAAATTTTGAATTTAATATGAAATAATGGAACCTACTGTTAAAATTCACCTTACTATTAAAAGCACCTACTGAAATTACTGAAAAGAAACAGCATTCAAAAGGTACGTGTTGCCAAAGCTTGGAAGAAAGGCAGAAGCAGCTTAGACCTCTGGTGGAGGTCTTCTGATGTGCAAACCCAGCCTGGAGAGCAACAGCCTCTCCAGCAGGTGCAGGGAAAAGATTTCCCTTATTCAGTGTATTTGACTGGTTCAGTCCAACGTCGAGTCTGTCCAGAGCAGAGACAGTCTCTGGCAGACGATTGCCCGTTTGCTTCTTGCCAGTCCCCAGCAAAGAAAGCCAAGAGACCTGCAAGGAGAATGTGGGCACCCAGCCGAGGCTGTCCATGGGAGGCCACACACCTTGGTGGGTCCATCGTGCTCAGGGGACACCGGGCGGCTCGGGGGGCACCGGGGGGCACCGCGCAGCCCTCCCTCACCTCGACGTTCCGGGCGAGCTGGGCCATGAGCTGCCGGAGCCAGAGGCCAGGCGGAGATGCTCCGGCGAGCACTCCCGGAGCCAGGCAGCTGAGGAGCGCCCCAGGCTGGCGCGGTTCCCCGTAGCCAGCCGGCACTGGGGGGTGGAGGCTGCTCTCTGGCTTCTCCCAGCCTGGAGCACAGTTAATAACATGCCAGCTGTATCTGCAGACAAGCCAAGTTTAATGAGGCTACAACAAAAGCATTCAAATATGCACTACAGAACTTCTGGGGGGATTTTTTTCTAGAGCTTGTTTGAAAAACAATGAAGGATAGGAATTCTTGACAATGTTTGTACACACACGTCCTTTCTTTTTAATTGATTATTGGGGGAAAAAAACCCACATTTATATTCCTCAAATTCAAAGAAATCAACATTAGAAAAGAGTTTTTTAATCCCATTACTGCCAATGGCAAAATAACGTTGTGTGATGAGTGCTTGAAATGCACTGCTGGTTGCTTTTGTCTTAATAAACACTGAAGTCTTAATTGTTTTTCCCCTGTGGAAAGACAGCACCTTTTGTGGCCAGATAGCACCTTTCTGCCTGCCAGGTCATCACAGCAGGACAAGCAACACCCCTCAGACCCTCCTGGGGGTCAGGCAGGCACTCAGAGGTGAGCACAGCTCTAGCACCAGTCCTGCCAGCTGTGTGGTGCCACGTATGGGCTCCTGCTTGGGTCAGGGCACAAGAGTCAACAAGAGGATGGCAAAGCACTGGAACAGTGGATGGGGCAGCATAAAGAAGTCTGCTCGGGCACCAAGAAGCTTCAGAGTGGAAGTTCATGAAGATCACCTGAGTCATTTAAATAACAAGCCCTGAGAAATGCCCGGGGAAGTCTGTGGCCAGCTGGGAGAACATCCCAGGGAATGGCCACACAGCACCATCGGGCTCAGTACAGCCGCCCTCACACCAAGGCTCTGCTAAGGGATGGGGAGCATGCAGGGAGAGGGCAGAGAGCAGTGAACTCCTCACTCACTGCCCACATCAGATCTGAACCCACCCAAGGCAGTTTTGTCCCTCAACAACACAAAGGAAGGTAAGGTGCACCCTTCGGTAGCACCCTGGCCACAGTCTCTGCTCCTGCCAGCCCGAGACAGGACAATCCCAGCACACCCTCCACCAAGCTCTCCAAGGCATTATTAAAGGACACTTTATAACAAGCACACATCTGTTGTAGTCTCCAGGCTGTCCTTGCTGTGCTTCTGAAACAATTTTTATTGGGTTTTGTCTACAACACCCTGAAAGCTGGGACCAGCTTAGGGCAGCACTGACCCTCCTTCCTGTGGGTACAGCTGCCCTCGCAGTGCTGCAGCCCGGGAAGGAGCCCTTCCACTGCAACCCCTCACTCCTCTGCTATAAAAACACATATATTTACTTGTATTTCAATAATGCCAAGAAACCATGAGTCAGCCCCACGCAGACCCACCTGAGACTCCCTCTGCTCTACCATGCTGATGGATTCTCCTTTGCAAACAGAAACCCAAAGCCAGGGGAGAAAGGGAGGTTGAGCTCGGGCACCCTCGGTGCCCCAGAAGGGCTGCACAAGGCCTGGGGTGGTGCAGGGGTACAGGCTGCACCCCAGAGCTCTCACAGCTGCCACCCTCTATCTTGGCAGCGTTTGAGGAGCTTCTGTCTTTGTTATCTGCCTGCTTCTGATGTGGTAATGTCCCAGGAAACTGGAGTGGTTTCTCAGCCAGCCAAGTGACAAACTGTCCAATGCTTCCAAAGGACAGGTGCTTTAAGAGGCCTTATTTCAAACACAGACCCACTTTCTCTCCCATCCATTTTCAGGTGTACCTGTGCTTACTTTGCAGACTACTTTCTGAACTAGATAAAAGTAGATGAAGAACTCAAAGTAGCCAGAATGAACCAGTCCCATGCCAATACAAGCACTCTAACTTGTCATCCTCAGCTCCTCACTGGGCCCTATGTTTAAAAATCACATAATCACAGAATGTCAGGGGCTGGAAGGGACCTGGAAAGATCATCTAGTCCAACCCCCCTGCCAGAGCAGGGGCACCTAGACCAGATCACACAGGAACACATCTAGGTGGGTCTAGAATGTCTCCAGAGAAGGAGACTTCACAGCCTCCCTGGGAAGCCCCTTCCAGTGTCTGTCTCCCTGTGAAAAAATTCCTCCTCATGTTTACATGAAACTTCCTACGCCTCAGCTTCCACCCACTGCCCCTTGTCCTTTCATGGGTCATCAATGAGCAGAGTCTGGCTCCATCCTCCCTAACTCACCGTATTGATAGACACTGCTGAGCTCCCCCCTCAGTCTCCTCTTCTCCAGGCTAAAGAGCCCCAGCTCTCTCCTCAGCAGGGAGATGCTCCACTCCCTTCAGCATCTTGGTGGCCCTGCACTGGACTCTCTCCAGTAGCTCTTCGTCCTTCTTGAACTGGGGGGCCCAGAACTGGACACAACATTCCGTATGTGGCCTCACCAGGGCAGAGTAGAGGGGGACTCTCTCCACCTACCAGCCACAGCCATTCTAATCCACCCCAGAATGCCAGGGAAAAGTCCTTCCTGTGTGGCAAACACCCGCTGCGTGAGGAAAGGCCTCACATTGGTAAGAAATACCTGTGAAGCCCGCGAGTGCGGCCAGGCCACCCTCGATGGCTGCCGGGCACACAGAGGCTGAGGAAGGGACAGAGAGAGCTCGTTGGCTCCCCTCCTACCAGGGATTTTGGCCACGTGCGACCAGAGCGCCCGCAGCCGCTGGCAGCTCTCCTATCTGCACGCGCAGTGCCTGGCGCTGCCTCCCTCGCCACCGTCCCCGGGGGCACCCGACACAAAGGCGGCGGTGGTGATGTGCGGGGGGCGGCGCCTGGCACCCTGGCACGCGCTTATCGGTGACAGCACTGCCCGGCCCCCCGCGCCCCTCTGGGCATCTCCCCGTGAGGGATGCCCTCCGCCATCCCCCACAGCAGAGCCCACGCTGGGTGTCTATGGTGAGCGAGCATGGCTTGCAATTCCTGTGTGTGTCGTGTGCCCTCTCCCAGCTCCAGAGATCCTGATGGGCATCAGCCTGAGAAACAGTCACTGAGGTTCAGCCCCTGCCAAGGCCTCCCGAGTGCGGGACAGCACATCCCAGCTGGGCCAGAGCATCCTGGGGGTCTCACCTACCTTTGCCTGCCGGATGACCCGCTGACCTGCTGGATGAGCAGCGCTGGTGGGGAGCACAGCACTTTGTACATGTCCAGGGAGTGCCAGGCTAACGGCACCATGTGCAGCCCAGGGAGTGCCAGGCTAACGGCACTGTGTGCAGCCCAGGGAGCACCGGGATAGCAGCACCTCTTCGGGCAGCCCCTGCTCATGCTAAACACCCCGTGCAGGGCAGAACTGGGCGGGTGGCTCAGGGAACACACCATGGAGGATGTGCCCCGAGCATGCTGTGTCAGCCAGGCCTCTGACTCTGCCTTGCTCGCAGCTGTGCTTGTGCTCAAGGCCAGGCTCCATTCCGGGCATGAGAATAAGCTTTATGTTCTAGGTAATAAATGGAAATATCCTAGACATGGATACACTGGAAAGCCAGGCAGCGCAGCACCCTGTCAGTATGTGGATGTTCGGCTACGTCCAGGCACAAGTCCTGGGAAGAACTCCTCGCAGCCTGGCTGGGAGCTAAACTCAAATGTCACCTGTGTGGTGACAGCAGTTAGGGCAGCCAGACCCCCGGCCACCCGGCCACACGTGCCCTACAACAATCCCGGGTTCCAGAGCTCGGGGCACCGATGAGCACAAACACTGACCCAGGGGGGCATGCAAAGCACCTGGGCACTGCGGCTGCCCGAGCCCTCAGAGCCCTGGTGCCCCCATGCCAAAGGGGCAAACTGAGGACAGGAGCCCGTGCTCCAAGCCCTCCGAGTGACTGACACTAATACACTGCCCCGGTGCCCATTTTCACATCTAGACAGCGAGAGCAGAGGGCCCCGGGGAAAATCCATGTTTTTACAGTTTGTGGTATCACCGAGGTTTTCTAGTGCCAATTCTGAACCACTGCTACGACCTCTGGAAAAAAGCAAAACTGCATTTCAGCACGACAATGTAGAAAAGAACAAAAAAGGAAACTTGTTATTTTTTTTAAGCTTGAAACACTAGTCAGGTTAAGAGAAAGGAGCAGAAATCTGGCAAGGACAAGAGCACTCAGACTAAGCCATAACACAGTAATTAGGGCCAGTAGGTCATTAGAGACACAGCTGTATAAACTAGGTGTATAATTAAGTTTCCACACTGCTTTTTCACAACTGTATTCCAGTTTCTTTTGTGGAGGACAGTCGGTAATTCGTTAATTTCAAGATGCGACAACAGCAGCAGCAAAAAGACAGAAAATCTCTGACTTGCCAGTCAGGTGCAGCCCGAGATTGCAATTTGGGGGGGGCTAATTTGGGACATACATGCCCGAAGTCTCTGTTGTCAGTGGGAAACACAAGGTGCCACCCGACAGACAGTCGTGAGACGTCACCACTTGCCGACAAGCTGCCATATGTGGTTTTCTGGGGAGCATCCCGTGTACTGGGGTGCATGGCAATTAGAATTCTTGTAGCAGGTGAAATACAAGAAAATGCAAAATTATACACTAGCATGAAACAGTTACAATACCTCATTTCAAACGTAAGCCTGGTGTACAAGTTACAGGGCATTTCAAAGGAGCAACTGCAAGACTTTAATTATAAACTAGTTCCTACCGTACAGTAGTTTAGAAAAATCAGCTGCTTCCAAGCTGGCAATATCCATATATAGCTCTGCTGCTGTTTGAAACAGACAACCTGTAAAGTTACCAACAACAGAAGAGGACCTCATGAAATGCTCAGAGACCCCACCAAATCCTACTCCTGATCGCTTCATTGATGCGCTAATTTGCTTTTAAACACTCTAAATTCACTTGAGAAGCTGAAAGGAAAAGCTTACACCAAGCTATTCTGACCTGCGGGGGGGGAAAGGGATGACAAGGGTGGAGGAAGTAAAAATCACACAATAAAACCCTGCAGCTAAACTCAGACTGGTGCAGGTGGATTAAACCACACAAGCCAAATGGCAAATCTCGTGCGCTTTTTTTCCACCACTTTTCATCAGAGAACAAGCAGCTCAGCCTCGGCCACCCGACCATGATAGATCACGACATAGGACGTAGGCAGCCTCTGGTGCTGGCTGGGGGACACAGTCATCGTGCAATTCCAGCACGTGCAATTCCTCACTCTTGTCACTAATGCTACGAGACAGCACCAGGCTGCAACCCCTCCCCTGGAATGGGCAAAAAAAGCCCACAAAGAAGGGTGCACATGATGCCAAGAGCAATTGTTCAGTCTTCTCTAGTTAAGGGGACAACGGGCTACTCGGGGAGTTTTACATTCCTTTTAAAAGCTTAACACATCCAGTGTGTGCAGTAGGTGTTTGTTTATTCTTAGAATGTTTTTCTGCTGCTGGCTAGTTGTTTAAGGCCCTGTTTCCAGAGCTGCTGCAGGAGAGCTCATTTGTGGGGGCAAGAAGGGAGACAAGACATGAGCCAGTGAGGAAATGTGATGTTCTTTCAGTACAAGCTGCCCCTGTTTAGACCCTTCTCAGATCCCCGTAGACACTGGAAACCTACAACCTGCAATCACAGACATCAGTCATGAGCAAAAGCTATAAAAGGCACCTAATTCTGTCAGAAGGAGAACATCTCTACTACACTGACATCAAAAGAAATGCCATGCACTTCTGCTACCAGAGATGTCTAGATTTCAGATGGTGTTTTGTCCTCAAAGAAGCAGCTCTGAAATACACGAAAAAGCAAGGGGGGCAATGGCTGTTTTGTTACCTCCTTACATGTCAAAGCAGCTGCGTTCAAACTGTATTAGAACTTCAGCACGCCCTAATGAATTTCTAAGGGATTCCAGGGAAATAGCTGGTTTATCCTATTCTTTGGAGTGATCTCTTGTAATCCTGCAACACTCCCAAGCTACAATACCTTCCTAACTTCAGTATCCCAGAGGAAGTCATTAGTTACGTTGTATTATCAGCCTGGTGATATTATCACTACAAATATTACCTGTATTGATCTGGAGCCATGTAGACACGACTGAAACCCCTGCTTCAGATCAAGACATGAAAACCTAGCTCACCAAGAGGCCAGGTACTGCATTACAGCCTCAGATGAGCTGGGCAGGCATTATATGCAAAAAGAGAGCAGGGTAACTAAGGACACAGCAAACAGCTTCTTTTGTGAGGTACAAATCTCTGAATATCCCCCCACTTCCTCGTGTGGCCTTAGGTTTTTCACCCGGGTGGTGCAAGCCTTCAGAGCCCTGCACTCTGCACGCCTTCAACAAAAATTCTCAGGAACCTGGTGGATCTGAAAGAGTTGTGCTTTGTTTTTTTTCCCCCTCAAAGTGAGATATGTGAATATCAAGCAACATTCCAAATTGCCTTCATGGAAACATTCTCATTCCAGAATATATGAGTGCAATCTTCCTATTGACTGTAAAACACTTCAGGACACCAGATTTAACTGGGTAACTTTTGTTCTGGAACAAGGATATCCTCACATGGAGATAATTAGCACCTATTTCACATATATGCAGATGGTGCCTTTTCATTACAAAATGTCTTTGCAAATCATCAGCACATGTGAAGACAGTGAAAGAGGACGAAATGATGCTACCTGCAATCAAAATTTAGGAATGGGAATAACAACAAATTATTTCTCTAATACCAATTATTTTTCTTAGGCTCACTAACAGAATATTGCATTGAAGATAAATAAAGACTGAGGTGTGAAAACACTGACCCAACTGACCTAAGTTTCTACATTTTAATGTGTATTTGCCTCAGACAAAAAAAAAAAAAAGAAAAAAAAAAAATTCCTTCTTTTTCATGGCACTACTGGTCCCAGTCATAACCTCATGTTTCTCCTTTGGAGTCCCTCACCAGTTGTGCCAGTGTAGCTGTTTAGGGGGCCACACAGTGAATGAGCCCAGCAGACATCCCAGGCTAAATTAGCCTTTCCTGTGGTGGGGCTCACCCCCAGCACCACGAGTGGCTGTACCAGCACAACTTGGCAACCAGGGCAGTGCCAGAGCAGCACCCGCCCAGGGACACGTCCCACGGACACCTGCCTGCCCCACTGGGTTCCCTGCTCCCCGGGCAGGAGGGTGTCAGGGGTGACCTGTCCCTGCAACCGCTCCTTTGGAGAGGACCAGTGTCCACCCAGGTCATGCAGCTCGCCTTTCAGTTTGGAAAACAAGGGGTTTTCTGTTCAGTGGCATTACCCTGCAGCAGAGGACAAAGGTCATTTGCAGATGCCATGGTTGCCAGCTAGCTGAGAAATGGCCATTTCCATTTTACACACTTTCAAGCCTGCAACCTACATAGGGCCTAAACAAGAGTGGGGCACTGCAATCCCATCCACCTGCAGGCTGAGTAACAGCCCCACTTCCCTCTGTCCTTCCTCCCAGCGAGCACATGGGAGCCAGAGCAGGGTGCCCTCTCCTCTACCAGAGCAAGGCAGATGAGGAAGCTCCCAAGGGGCAGTTGGACTGAGCCAAAGCCCCCACCTGATTCTCCCTCCCTCGTGTTTCCTGGCTGAGCATCATTTTACTTATGCCCAAAAGGAAGAGCAGAAAACACAGACTGCCAAACCAATGAAGTGGCCAGGGAGCTCAGGGGAAAGAGGATGAGAGCTCTCATCCGGGCTCTGAGCTTACTCTTGCTCTGCAGGAAATGAAACCAACCTCAGCACAGGCTGATTCCACCCTCCCTTCCATAAAATTCCAAGGGCAGTGCAGTACCCAGCTTGGGAGAACTGGCTGGTTTAGGGTGGGATTACAAAGCTCGCACTAAGAATTTTAATCTCAGAAATCATCATGTTCTTTTCTGGGATTCAGAGGACTTTCTTCCTGGGAGTTTTACACACTTCAGTCATTTTAACTTTTTTTTTTTTTTTTTTTTTTTTTTTTTTTTTTTTTTTTTTTCTTTTTTTTGGTGAGGGAGGGTAAAAAATTTTTTTCTAAAAGCTTTCAGCATTTAAAAAAACCCAGAAATTTTTTGCCTAACGTAATTACTGACATTCCAAATGGAAAGCTGTTGCTTTTATTTTAATTTTATTAAAGGAGTGAACAAAGGCTACCCAAGGCACCACAATAAAATTACATTAACTGTAAAATTACATTATTAATTCTTTAATCTCACTTGAGGCCTCAAGCTGTTGCTATGTCCAATTACCCAGCTAACCACCTGTCAGAACTGTAAAGCTAGTTTAACATTACCTCCAGGACAGTTGTGTGCCCTGTGTTCAGTCAGGTCTGCCAGTGAATCGAAGTCCTGCTGACAGTTATCGCAGGTGTAAATTGACTCATCCTCCATGTCTTCATCTTCCTCATTTCTCTCTTCCTGGCTCGTCACACTGTTCCTCTCTTCCAGGGCCCGGCTGTCCTTCGCTTCGCTCTCCAGCTCTCCTCCCAGGCCACCTGCCAACAGCAAGAACATGCTCTAAGTTGGAGAGGTCTGAAAAAGAAGAGCTTTAAGAAGGATGTTGCACTTATTAAGATACATTTAATTACAGCTGCTTTCACATTATTCCCGACACCTTTCATTATATTAATGTGGTTTTTGTATCACGCGGTGCAACAATTCTCAACTGTATTCTCTGCTGCTTAGTGCGAATCCTGCAAACACTCTCTCCTAATCTTCTCTGGTGGGTGTAGAGCAGGAGCCTCTACTCTCTGTCATATGAAGTTGTTAGTGTTTTATCACTTAACCAGATTCTCAAAGCTTTAAAATTTGGCAAGATTAATTACAGCCCGCAAAGGAAAGGCATGTGCTGAATTTTAATTCTCAGTGCTCTCCTCTCCTTGCCGCCTCCGAGCCTTGATGCTAGCAACAAGGAGGGAAAAAATGCTCCAGCTGGAGCCTCCCAACAGCACCCACATGCTTCAGGACTCCAGAGGTCCTGCTGAGATAACGAGAAGCACTTCATGGGCATATGAGCCTGGTGTTGACCTAGCTGTGAGCCCAGAGTGTTGCATCTGACCTTCAGGTCTCTCAAATATTTTTCTTGCTTGTCCGTGAGGGAGCACAAATTGTGGGGCAGCACAAACACCTCTGCCAAAAACCCACAGCTTTTCACACGCATCAGTGCACAGGCAGACGGAGCTCTCTGGCAGCTCCTGGGGGCCAAACTCCTGGGTGGCAGCTCCACGCACTGGGCATCCGACTGCCCGCTGGCAGTGGGGTGGGAGTCAGGGGCAGGTAGCCACAGTCATTCCCCCAGTGTGTTCTCAGGGGCTTGTCACTGGGCTTGTGGCTACATCCTTGCGAGTCCTCATGACTCATGGGCACCCCTTGGCCATGGTGGACACCCAGGCACACCTGAAGCAATGGCTCCTTGCAGCAGTGTGGCTGATGCCCCATGAGAGAGCCCTTCTGAGTCCCTGCTGTCCTCTCAGCAGGGAAAGCACCCTGCTTGCCATGCTCACCAGGGGAAATGGAGATGCCAGTGCTCCTCCCACACACATCCCACCAACACGGGTGGACGCAGCTTCAGGTGCTACACCTGCACCCCTCCACCTGCCTCCAGAGCCCTCACACATCCTGGATATGCCTTGGTGGTAAGATAGGAACATTTGAGAAGTCATCCAGCAAGGTGAGATGGAACCACAGGTGCTTCCAGCGGAAGAGATCCTCCTGCACTGGACACCAGCTGCCCTCAAAAGCCTGGGAGCTGCTCTCGGGCAGGCAGGAAGGAGATGCCACCTTGGTGCTGCAGGAGGAGTTTGGGTTTTAAGCCATGAAGGAAGTGCCAGCGAACAAAGAGATGAGTTGTTTCTAAAATTCAATCAGTGCTGAAAAGATTAAGGACAACCAGTGCCAGGAACACGAAACAAAGCAGGAAAGTAGAATATATCAACCATGAGAAGCAGTTACCACAAGCACTGCAACTCACACACACACCTTAGAGGGGCTCTGCTGACACTGTCCTGGCAGAGCAGACTTTACAGCACCTCTGCACTGGGCAGTCCCATAACTCAAGAGGTGTAAAACAGTTTCCACCGAGCGCCCATGACACAACTCACCCCTTGCATGGCAGTGGGGGGAACAGAAATCAACGCCTGCTCGTGGTGTGGCACAGCACCCCATCTTGGCAATTAACTGATCCTTAACATTTCCAGATCCTTTTAAATTACACACACCTTTCTACTGGAACATTTCCATTCAGGGCTAGATACCACGTTCCTCTTAAGGAATGGGCTCTGGCGCTCACACAGCAGCAGTGAATGTCAGGATTTGGCTATGAAAAGTCTCAGTGCCTAAGCTCTGCACTAAGGCATCATCTGCACAATGTTTATTCACTACAGCGCTGCTCACAGAGCCTCGTGCTTTGTAAACTCTTCCTTCCCTAGAAATGCCTTGTGCTGAAAACCCCACAGGATTCCAGGTCTGGTTACAGTGCAGAAGCAAAGGCTGGGTCACACCCAAGGCTCTGCTAGTGCTGCTGCACTTCACACATCCCTCAATGCACGTGTTCAAATTGCCACTCTGTCCCTTGCACTTTGCCACGTTCACTCGGCACACCTCACAGAATCACAGAATCACAGAATCACAGAAATTAGGGGCTGGAAGGGACCTAGAAGATCATCTAGTCCAACCCC
>JANHGL010014452.1:0-25121 GCA_024611195.1 Ceyx melanurus | reverse complement strand
CCCCGGCCCACGCGGGGGTGCAGAAAAGGGGGTCTGGGGGTTGCTGGGGCCCCTCCCCCCCATCTGCAGCTATCCCAGCCTGGAGGCTGTTTTTAAAGGGCCTCCACTCTTCCAGCCTCATCCAGAGCTGCAGTCTGGCCACAGCACTCCATAGCCAGCTCTGGTTTTATAATACCCAGCTCAAAATCACTTAACTCTCATGATGTGTTTTCTCATTTAACAGTTGACTGATGGCTCTGCCACGCTCCCAGTGCCTGTGATGTAGCTGTGGGTTTCTTTACAACTCAGAGACATTTAGAATACAACAGGTTTACAACCTCACTATATAAAAAAAGTCCTGAATGGTTTTCATAAACCATTCTGGAGGAAGAGCAACACCAATTTTCACTCCAATTTCACACACAGAACACCATAAACACCAAGCACCGCCTTCTGAATGGAAGGGTGAAAAATGGAATATCATTTAATTCTGTTATACAGAAGCATCTATGCTCCCTTGTTACAGACTCAGAGATGCAAAGAGCATTTGCAGAAGCGATATTCCACATGCCCTCAACGCTGCAGCTGTCTGCACACACAATATATGAAGAAAAAAGTGTGGATTTCTGCAATATCCTGCCCAGAAGGTGTTTTACCAGTCTGGCTATTAGCTAACTTGGGCACAGTTTCAGCCTGAAATTCACCTTGATCAGAAGAAGTACATTTTTACCGTGTAATCCTTTTTTTTTTTTTTTTTTCCATGAGATTACAGACTAAATGCTGCTCTTAGTTATAGCTGGCTAACCCTGCTGATTTTGTATACACTTCCTGGATGTTACTGGGGAAATTTGGCAATGAATGTATTTGGTTTAATATGATCAAGGAAGAGAAGCCAAATGCTTTTTACACAGAACATTTCTCATTCATTCAACAGGATAAATGGACATCTGGACTTGTGCTTTGAACAAAGATCCTGATGCAACTGACTCTCATAGTTTAAGTCCCAAGTTTTCTCAATTTCTATATGGGACAGGCATTCTCTACAAATTAACAGTAACACTACAAACCAACCATTTTTTCTGCAGGTATAAAATCCTTGATTAAAGCAACACGCCCTACTGTTACTGAAAGAAAAAAGATACCTTTTTTTTTTTTTTTTAATACAGAACACTGTCTTCAAAATTGCCCAGTTCAAAATGACTTGGAGACAATAATTAACTCCATAGTAAGGAAAAAGGCAGTGATGTTTCTGTTGCCACACTTGCATCTCCTTGATGTGTCAGCAAGGAAGGCCTGATGTAGACCTTGTAGGGAGAAGTCTAACTGAAGTCCCAGTTACACATTTCATTTAAATGAAAGCCACAAGTGAAATCAAGTCAAGATGGAACTAATCAGTCCATCAAAATGATACATCTATGAGCTGTGAAAACATCTGATTTAAGCCTTTGGATTAGAAATGGTTCTCAGGTTTTCTTTGTGCAGACTGAAACGACCACTCTCTCCATTTGTGCTCACTTCTCTGACAGAACCTGAGCATGGGAATTTAGTGCCATTCAAGCTAAGTGCCCTACAGCCCCCATCCAGCTAAAGCCCAGTAAGCACAAGGTTACACCCTGCCCAGCTCCATGAGCTCCAAACGCCCTCTCAGTTAAGGAAGAGCAGGGAAACCATCACTCCTCTCAACAGCACGAGCAGGCAGCACAGAGCCATTGTCTCTCGCTGACTTACCTCCTCCAAATGCTCTGCTGCAGATTTCACACAGTAGATGATTAACTGTATACAGCCAGAGCAACAAATCTACATTTCAGACCGTGTCAGAGGACTTTTTTCTGCCAGGCTGCTTCAGCCAGCCCCAGCTGGACAGGCACACAACCAGCTAACACCTTCCCACCGTATTTCCCTCACGCTGAAAATTCCCTCTAGCTTTAGTTCAGACAACAGTTGGAGCCTTAGAACATACACACACATGACACAGAGAGCCTCACCCTGCCAGTGGTTTTCTTTAGCCAAGCAAAAGCTTCCAATCAAGAGGGAAAAACTTTGCCTAGAGGGTCCCTCTGTTCTAGGCTAGCAAATGACACATCTCAGCAATACTGCAGCTTCCAGCAGCAAGGTGCTTGGAGGGGAAACGGTTGGGATGTGAGACCCCGTCATCCTACAAGTGCTGTTAAACAGCTGAGTTTTCCTTCTGGAGCTTTGATGAGTTTACTAAGAAGATGTAATAGCAGAGCCACTAACTAGAAGACTCCTGTTTAAGAAAAAACCTGTTTTCTGTAGTTAGAAGGGTGCAATAAAATTTCACAGCTCTCAAAAGCACCTTTCAGGTTTGAACCACAAAAGTAACACTTGCATGTCAGTTTATTTCTAAAACAAACTTGCTCCCTGCTGCAGGAGTCTGGAACAGGAGAACTCAGATTCGTGGTCCTCTCCTTTTATGCAGGGAAAGAAGCCTTTCCTCAAACACAGAGCCTACAGGTTTCAATCCAGCAACAAAGGTGCTGATCTGCCCTTGTATAGAAAATTACATCAGAAAAATATTGCAAATTCATCAAAGCTTCCAACAAGAGTAGTTCTTTTCAGCCAAACTACCACACTGCTGCTGCTTAAACAACACCAAGCTGAAAGAGTCACCACAGGCCAAACTGTCCTCAAGGAAACCTCAAGCTAGACCACATACATCTAAATCCACACGGCGTTCAGCAGCAGTGATGTGATTCTGGCTCCTCCATTTAAGTTTGGATTGCTAATTGATTTCCCCCTTCTGAAGGAGATGCCTTGAATGGGAGGCGTCGTCCCTTCCTTCTCCCCTCACCTCCGTGCTCCAGCTTCATTACAACCCCGCCGCTGTTGCCAAAATGAGATATCGCCTCAATTTTTGGTCCTGTGCCCTTGAAGGCATCTTATTAGAAAAGACCATTTCTTAATTAACATTTGTGATCTTTAATCTATTAGACGTCCCCCTGATCCCAGGCGGAGGAGCAGTGGGCCCACTTCCACGGCCTGGCGGCTTGTGCTGAGGGCCCTGGCCCAGCTGGGCTCCGCTGGCTGGTCAGCTGCACATACCCACATTTATTATTTTATTGCCCTTAAGAAAGCCTTTGGAGAGCCACCACTCAGACAACAGGCAGACCGACAAGCTTGAGGATGAGATCAGACCTCAGCAAGTGGCTGTTGAGCTCTTAAAATAACCAGCAAGACTGGAAGTGAGAGATTTAGTGGATCACTGACGAGCGAAGTGCTAGAAGAAGTACAATGTGAAGTCCCTGACATCATTTTACTTGCAAATAATTACAGCAATTACAATGTGCTAACTGGCAATTAACGTTACAGGATTCACAACGCCAGAATTTTTTAAAACACGCTGTGGCCCTGTGTAAATTGTCTCTTTGGTACTTCTGATTTGGTGGCTCTCCCAGCTAATGGCTACACATTAGCTCAGCAGATCTCCAAACAGAATTGTCCACATGCCAGATAATTTAATTAGAGGCTCGATCTTGTCAGAGCTTTTTCTGTGACACAGACGATGTTCCCAAGCAAAGCATGTGGGTTTTTGCCTTTCTCCTCTTCAGCCTTTTGTGACTGGCTGATAATTTCCACCCGAGCCATCCACGGGAGGAGGGAGCTGTGGCCCAACGGGCGAGCGCTGTGCTCCCACCACGGCCAGATCAAAATGATGCAGAGCAAAGCTTCCCTGCACACCCCAATCTACTGCCAGGCCTCTGCACACATCTATTAAATCTTCATCGTGCTGTTACTCGGCCCCTAGGATGATAAAGGTCACTTGTCTCCAAGTGAGAGCCATAGGGTATCTCAAATCTCATTATAAACGGTCCTATTTAACAGTTTCCTCATTTGAATTTATCCACAACAACTGCAAGAGCCTGAGATGAGCTCGGTTTGTGTTGACAATGACACACTAACTCCTTGTAGCCAGACCCGAGAAGGGTTACTTTAGACAGACAGAAATCCTAATTTATCTGCTACTGTGGGAAATATATTAACTTCAAAAATACAAATCCTTCTTTTCAACGAGTATGTGGGCTTAATTACAGTTTTCTACACGTTCTCATGCTACAGTAACCATCCCTGTACTCTTGGTTTACAATAATCTTACAGCTCAAGCCAATTTAACCAGAAATATGGCAGTAACGGTTACAGAAACTTTTACAAGTCGGGTCAATGTTGAGTAAGACCCACTAGAGGTCCCTTCCAACCCAAATGATTTTAGTTTCCTGAATAAGAAAGATTATTTGGGCAACATATCATAAATTTCATGCAGTTCTTCACTGCAGTTTCATATCAACATCCTTACTTAGACCAGAAAACAAAGCAGTGAAGCTTGTTTATTCCATTTCTTTTGCTTCTTTTACAACCTTGTTTGTAAAATCCCATTCTTCTGGCTGGTATAATTTGGTTTTCTTCTCAAGAAGAATGGTTACTGGGGATCCAACACTGCAGCATTATTTTTTATTGATCTTTCCTTGTTTAGGCAACAGGCCAATGTAATAGATCCTATTATTCCTGGCTTACATTTGTTCAGGCTGGGAGCTTTGAGCTACCAGTGACAACTGCAACATGTAAACTAGTTGAAGGAGAAGTTTCTATGAAAGCCACAGAAAGTGTTCACCAGAAGCCTGTCCTTTAACTCCTCAGCTGCCTGCCTGCATAAGGGTAAAAGCCCCTGCAGTCCCCTTCTCCAGCAGTATGGTTCCAGCTGTCCTGCCTCTCCTCAGCCAGCCAAAGCAGGCCTGGAAGAGACCTGCACAAATGACTCAAATCAAAATGGGCTGGCAAGTGCCCATCTGCCCCAGAGGAGAGCCCTCTGGGAAGGTCCACAGTGCACACCACACGATGCAGAGACAAAGTAACATGGACACCAGGCACAAGGAAGATTTTCTGTAAGGTGGGGAGGCTTAATTAGCATTTGTAAAGTGCTTTGAGGTCCTACAGCAAAATCTGTGTTGAAAGAAGCTCGGAAAGCACAGTTTGGCTGGCCATGCAGATTGCTGCTGTCCTCAAATCTGCAGGAGATGAGCAAAGCCAGAGCAGGGCAGAACTGGATGAATTAGAGATGAGGAGGACTCATCCATTCCTCTGCTAATGTAAGGCCGTTCCTAAGGAGGATTTTCAAGTGCTTTGTCCAGTCTGCTTTGAAAATGACCAAAATGATGGGAGATAATACCAAAGTCTATTAGATCCCACTACTGGGAAATGTTTCCTGATACCCAGCCTAGCATCTCCTTTTCTTTACTTTAGCCCATTACTGCTAGCTCTGCCTTACTGCTAGCTCTGCCCCTGAAGGCTGTTGTAAACAACAGAGATCATTTTCATCTAAAAACACAGAAAATGTTCATCTAATCACAGCCCTTGGCATGGGCAGCAAGAAAGGACAAAGCAGCATCCCTGGAAAGAGAGAGCAGGAGTGTGAGGAAGGAAAGAAGGTGCTGCGATGTGCCTTGCTCAGTGGCAGCATCCTTCCCTGGGATGTCACACCCACTGGGGACCCAGAGGCGAGCAGAGGGTGGAGAGACAGAAAGGCTGCACCTGAGGGTCACCCCCGAAGAGAAATGGCTCCCTGCAGTCAGACACGGCACTGCAGCCTCCCAGCAGGCCACACATCAACAGGCACACCTTCAGATACAAAACAAGTGTGTCACAGGGAAAAAAGCCCTCTTGGTAAGAGAGGAACACAACCCTGGATGTCCCTGGCCAGTCCCAGAATACACTCAGGTGTTCACTGGCCATGCTCCTGGTGTGAGTGTGCAGGGGACCTCAGAGGGAAACCCCACATTGCACTGCAGCCCAGGCCAGCAGCTCCCCCAGGCTCTCGGAGCTCTGGATGAGCTTAACCTGGTTCCAGAGGTGCACCCGGATCCAACCGAACCCTGCTGCCAGTGCCAGTCCTGACACATCTGCTCCCAGCGCATGCCAGTGGCCAACCCCTCACCAGCTGGGCCAAGCAGGGGCTGGAACTGCACAGCCTGCAGGAGCTCTTCCCTGTAAGGAGCAGGTCCAGGGACTGGCTGAAGCTGCTGGGAAGCTCGGCAACAGGCGGGGCTGGCTCAGCCTCCCTCGGGCAGAAACTCTCTGTACAAACCCTGGGAAGGGGTGGGAAATGTGGCAGGGATGGAGCACTCACAGCTCGCTAGGAGATGAGCATTTCTTTCCTCGCCTCTTCTACCGTGGAAATTAATTCTCCTCCTCTGTGCTATCACTGTAATTTTCCCAATTAACATTTTTAATAGTCAGTATTTTCTAGGAAACGCTGTTAATACACAGGTGTGTGCTTCTAATTTAAATACTGACACCCATGCTGTGTTCACATCTGATGAGCACTCCTGCTTGCCAGAGATTCCCTCCCCAAACAAGGGGGGGACACCTACAGCTCCACACCATCAGAGACCCCTGGCAGCTTCTACTGCCAGAGACCCCTCGCAGCTCCACACCACCAGAGACCCATCACAGCTCCACACCACCAGAGACCCCTGGCAGGCTCCTCCACAGGCTCACATGTTGGTGCCGCACCACGTCACACACAAGGAGCAACCCCAGGCCTTGCACATCTCCTTTCCCCAAAGGTCCTACAGCCACAGGAACATCAGTCCCGAAGACCCCCAGGGGCCTCCTGTCACTCCACCAAGAACCTCCTCAAGCAGTGCCCCGTGCCCCTTCCCAGCAGCCCAGGAGTGCTGGGAGCACTGACTCGCTACCGGGAAGGCCTCACGCCTGCAGATGAGGAGTTGGGCAACGAGATCCTCCAGAGAATCATCTGAGATGGGTTTCTAATTATTTGTATTGTTCCTTTTCCTCTTATCTCGACTCCAAAAATGTTACATGCCTTGAATGTTCACCCACAACCATGTTAAATTCTATCACTCCACCTTCTGTATGAGAAAACACTGAAAATACTTCCTTTAAAAAAAAAATCAGAATAATTACCATATATAAGTAAAAGACTGAAGTTAAAAAATAATTTTATAATTAGGAAAGGAGGATTCTTTTTTCTTTTCCCTCTTCTAAAAGGACACACAAGTGTGTTACATCATAAAGCCCCACATAGGACTAAGGAAAATAAAAAGCTCAACTTGGAATAAATGAGCAGTGCAGCAGCCAGAGCTGCAAACCTCCCCAGGCTTTATTTCTAGTTTGCACTTATTTGGATTTTGGCTGCTTCCAAAGCAGGTATTCAACATTCTGAGAACTTCAGACTACACCAACTGGGGAGCACGCAGCAGGTCCACACAGAGACAAGGATGTTATTTAAAACCAAGATAAGAGAGCCAACCAGTTGAGTGATACATGTCATAGTATACTGAAAAAATAGTCCGCTTAGGAAGTTATCAGTCTCTTACGTTCCTGACTAAATTCAAAGGTTTATTTCTTTGGAAATCCTTACACACTGTTGAGCAGAATCTCCTCATCCTGATTTAATGGAGGAATCAGCTTTTAGATGCCTGAGCTTGAAAAGGCTCTCAGGACAGGTAATTCCAGAGCACTTGCAAGATAACCGTTTTCTAATGCCCACTGAATTGTGACTGACCTTTTCAGTGCTCTGCAGCAGAGTCTCATGTTAAAGGTGTCCAAGGGTGGGAGGGCGTTCAGTGTTCTGCCGTTTAAGAGTTAAATAAAACACAGTACAGGTAGAACTGGAGGAAAAGAGCTTGGTGTCTATGGCAGGGCGGTCTCACCTGGACCTTCCTGACTTCCTCCTGACACAGCCCGTGCCCAGCAGGTCATGCAGCTGGAGCAGAACCAGCAGCAGCTCTGCAGGAGCTGCCAGAGGAACATGGCAGAGTGCAAGGAGAGCCCTGGCTGCTGTGAGACCACAGAGGACGGTGGCGGTGATGGGCACCAGGCACGGCATCGTCCCAGGGTGCTGGGGGAAGGCTGAGTGGACACAACCCAGTGGCCAAAACAGGCCTCCAACAGGAGACAGAGAAGCACACCTTCTGTAGCTTAGCTGGACAAGCAGAGAAGGGGAGGGAGTTGTGAGGGCAAGTGTCACTCCCTCCACCAGACCCCAGCTTTTCAGATGTTTCTCTCCTGTGGCAGACAAAATGAAACCCAAGCCACTGTTAGAGGAGAAGAGAAACCCTCAGCACTGTGGGGGGAGACAGCAGTGCCAGGATCAGAAGAGTGACAGTGGAGTAGAGGGAAAGCCAGAAGGGAACAGGCAGGGGGAACCCCCAGAAGCAGAAACAGCATTAAAAACATCTTGGCACGGGCTCGGGCAACCCGTAGTGAAAATAAGTCTCCAAACTGTGTCAAGATGTTCCTCCTCTGAAGATACCAAGTGAAAATTGGGATTTACATAGCTGGGAGACGCCACACAAAGCAGAAAAGGAGTGACCACAGGGTGGTTTTCTTTTCTTTTGTGGTCCATTTCTCAAAAGCTGCCCCTTCCCCTTTTCTTTTTTTGTCCCCTCCTTAAAGGGGGGAAGCTAAAAGAAACTGCAGAAGGCAAATAACCAGAATCTGAAGTGGCATACTGTATAAACCAAACACAGGGGGGAACCCTTAATAGCAAACTATCAAATGTCTGTGTCCTGGAACGTGGGGGAAACAAAGGCACAGCTCCCAGTGCCCAGCTGCTGCAGCCAGCAACCCCGTGGGGACAGGAAATCTGGGGAGGATATGAACCTGGGATGTGGTGTCATTCTATCATAACATTCCAGAAATCATGGGAATAATGCTGTGTGCTCAGGGATGGTTGGGCACCAGTGCTGGAGAGGCCACTCCAATCCCAAACAGCACTGCAAAGAGCTCCTCATGTTGTGTAAATACACGTGCAGAGAGATGGACCCAGTGCCATTGGTCACCAGCACCCAGGCTACAGGTCCACACTCCCCTGTTTCCCACACCCATCCTAAGCCGGGGCTGGCTACAGAAATAAGATACCTTCAGAGAATGAAAAACTAACTAAATAAATAAATTAGGCTTTTAGGTCTGCAGGTTCCCAAGGAAAGGACAAAATCTGCTCTGTTTGCCCCAGACAATTCAGTCAGGATTCTCTGGGGCCTCACGATCAGGCTAATAGAAACTCTCCAGCAACCCCCGTGTAAAATGCTTCATAGGTCTTTAAAATGCCTTAAATTCTCTATATATTTAGTAAGACTTTTTACTTCTTTAAAATGTCCCTTGCTGCTCCTCAAGATAACACTCTCGTGATGTATTACAACAGCAGTGCAATGTTGTCTGGCTGGACCCTGGCTTTGCAAAGACTTTATTTTCCTCTTAGCTTTGAAGCGGCCAAAAAGCATTTTGTCGAGCAGATGTGGGCACTTGCCTGGACCACTGGCAGCCCTGCCCTGCCCTGCTCAGCCCACCCTCTCTGACACTTTGGGGTGAGACAGATGGGCTTCCTGGGCTGCACATGCTGGGAGGAGAGAAAAGCAGGGGGAACTCAGCTGCACTCTTCCTCTGGGACAGAAAACACCTCTGCCTCTTACACAGCAAAACACTGTTGCCCTGCTATCTAATAGCAAGCTAAATCCTTAGATTAAGAAAGGAAAAGCTTTTTTTCTTGCTTTTACATTAAGAAAAAATATTTACAAGACCTGAAGAGGAAGGAAATTCTCTATATGCCCATTGTTAAACAGGGCTGGTGGACACGTAAATTATTTACCCTGATGTGAGGGCAGCCCCCCTTCCTTATACATCCTCCTGATTCTGTAGGTGAATATGCACAGCCCTTCCATTGTGGTCATCAAAAAAGAAAATAAATGAAGTCAAAAAGATATAATACACTGCTTCTAGTTGTAAAATATTTGATTAACTTCCTCAGGGTACCCATGCCAAGGACTGGGCTCCTGTAAGAGCAGCTCCCATGAGCAGCCCCTCTGCCCGTGCCACGGTTCAGTGTGGAACACACAGACCATGTGGTGCCCGTGCCCCGCAGCCTCTGTGGGACACAGAGCTGGGACCCCAGTGACAGGCACAGCACGTCCAGCACCACCAAACACTTCTCCCTCTTACCTGGGCACAGCTGTCCAGACAAGCCTCACACCTGCCAATCCAAACCATGCTCACCAGAAAAAAAGCTGCCAGCATAGCTTCTAACAGTCTGCACAACAAAGGAGCCAGCAGCCGACGCACCTTCTCTCCCCACAGCTGCACCTATATAGATATTTTTCTAGCAAAAAAACAAAACTAAAAACCAACCAGAGCAGTTTCAAAGCCATTCTACCTGGGCTGGCTGTCCCCACGTACCACCCCACGCTGGGCTCCAGCTCCCCCAGCCCCAGCAGCTGCCCAGAGCACCAGCCGAGTTCTTCAGAGATGGCTTTGCACACACAGAGATGCACAAATACACGCGGGAGAAGAAGGGAGAGAAATATGTTAATTGGAAACATCTGGCAAATGGTCCGGAGTTAACTAGCCCTAGGCTTGGCCTTTTGGACTTTCTTCTGGTGGGAGGGGTCAAGGCAGTTTTTTCATTCTGGGCCAGGGAAGGAAGGGGCATGAAACGAGAAGCTGAAGCCTGTTTTTTCATCCGTCGCTGAACTTCAACATCACCCTACTGGAGCTAATGCAAACAGGAAGATCATAAAAGAGCATAATGAAAGTCTCGCATGCTGGGACCCTGGGACTGGTTTCAGTTAGCTTTGGGGGTACACCACACAAGAGCCAGCGAGTCCACACAGCCACACCACCACGGAGCAGGGCTTTTTCCATGGAACTCATCTGTCATGGTGCAGCCTGAATCCTCTGTCCCGTGCACGGCGCGTCTCTATCCACAAGCGAGAGTGACATCTGTAGCTGCTGAACGTCTTAAGAGGAAAATCCCCCAATTAACACACATTTTCCTTGAGCTGCCATAAATCACACCTACAATACATTTTAGCCCACATCTGACGTCTTGAATGAGAGCTGCAATTATGGGAGTAAATGAAGAAAAATGGAGATCCAACTAATCTGGGAGAAGCCTTTCCCAGGCTCTTTTACATACAGTGCAGTCACCAATACCATTCAGAAATCCCCAATTAACTCCCGCTCTGCATGGAATATTTTGTTTCTCTGTTGTTGCTGTTCTGAACCTCAGCCTGTGTTAAATTTCCTACTCGTGATAGGTAACAGGGGTGGCTCCAGTGCTGCTGGAGACGAAGGTCGAGCCGGAGAGCCAGCGAGTGCTCCTTTCACGCGCCGTTAGCTCCGGGCACAAAGAGGCCTTTCCATGGCACAGCAGGGGCTGCAGCAGCAGCAGCAGCAGCAGCAGCAGCAGCAGCAAGGTTTGCTATCAGAGCCTAGTGGAAACACACCGGTCAGAAGGGCTGTAGTGCCCAGAGAAGCAGTGCCCGGCTCAACTGGTACACAGTGAAATGCCACCAAGCACCACACAAAAGGCAATTTGTGCCTTCAGGACCAGCTTGGTGCTGACTTCAGTAAGAAAAGTCTCTTGTGAGCCAATCTCCCCATGACTCCCATAAACCCCATGCTAACCAGGAATGCAGCACCATTGTTAATTTTCATACTACTGCTCAGTTTCTGAGCTGTTTGCATGTTGCTGCTGAGCTTCTGAGAGAACACCACTGTGCAGTCCAGTGTGCAGAGAGCACAGAAATAGCCTTACTGGCTTCAAAATCAAACGTATGATGACAATTTCATGAATGTTAAAGACATAATAGACAGTAAAATATCTTTACACAGGGCACAAACAGCAACTGAGATGTGGCTGGTTACTTTAAATACCAACATTTACCTCCCACTTGTGTTACTGACACACATTACACAATTACGTTGCTTTATCCTGTTCAGTTTCTTGATTCTTTTTTTAATTCAAATTACCACTGGAACAGAGATGAAGAAGCCCCAGACACATCAGTGTTATTACTATCAAGCAGACTAAAATCTGGTTCAAATGTTAAAACTTTCTACCATGGCAATGTACCACTTTTATTCTCCAGCCCTGACAGCACTTTCCAATTTTCTCCAAGAAGAGAAATACACACATTCCAGTAGAGACAGAGGTTTAAAATTCCTATTAAAGCAGCTTTTATGTAATTAGATTGGAATGAATGTGCAACAGTGCCCATTGCAGAAAACTTCAAAGTAGTTATAGTGGAGAAATCACAACCCGTTTCAGTATGCCCACAAGAAGAAAGAATGGCTCTCCGGAGGATAAGAGTATATTAGTCTCTGTATGTAACAGATTTTATTGACCATATGGAACTGATATAAAAATTGTGTTGCAGTGGGTAGTCTTGGATTTGAGACAGGAATGTGACATACAAAATACAGTTCCTCTAAAAAGCCTGGCAGCTTTCTGGCAGTTTTTGCAATCAGAAGAACCTAAAATATTTACCTGATTGAGTCACTGATGAGTCCCAGGTCAAAGCAAAATCTGAAGATTCACCCTCTTCGACTGAAAAAGAACAAAAATGAGCTGTGATTACAAAAACAAACCAAGTGAGAAGCAAAACCATCAGAGAACTAGGTTCACTATGACATTAAATATTAAACCAGGATTTTGCACTCAGGAATTTACTGCTTTCTATACAATTCATTCATAAGGTAGAAACACAGTAAAGATATTTTCCCTGTGTTTTTAACCTAAATCTAGAAATTCTGTTGGCAGTTTCTTCCTGAGCAGGTATCAGTAAATTCATGTGGAATTTAGAAAACACTATTAATGTGCAACTATGTTCTGTAATATGGCAGTCATAAATAACTGCATTTAGGGCTTGCTGATGTGAAAGCTGCCAGAGTCAGGTGCTCAGCACTGGCAAGTGACTTACCTATAACTTTCTGCCTACTAAGAATTAAAATATCATTTTGATTCTTACATTCTTAAAAATAATTCAGATCTCAATTGACAAGAAGCAGAGTTAAAAAAAAAAACAACAAAAAAACCACAAGAGCCCAATCCTGCTGTTACTGAAATCAGTGGCAGTTTCACTAATGTGAGACTGGGCACTTGCAAGTGGTAAATGCAGAAATTCTTCCTTTGAATTGCAAAAGTTCATCATGTCCACCTGCCTCTTCTGTTATTGTGACAGCAAAACAAATTTAAATCGTGTGTCTTTTTCTCCTGAAGTATTTACTCCATGCACTGAATAACCCCTCAACCTTTTATCTAAATTATGTTGGAATCAAATAAAAATTCTGCATAATTCTGCCCATGAAATGCAAACCACATTGCAAAGGCATGAGTACAGCCCCTATTGACCAGATGAGACCAGGATGCCCAGGCTCTGGAATGCGCTCCAGACAATACCTTACATTAGGTATTTCCATCACAAGAGTCTGGATTTTATGCTTTCCTTCCCCACCTGCCTTGTTTGTTTGGGGTTTTTCCCCCCCGCAGTGCAGTGAGGAATTCTTGTAAAAGCCTCTCTGTCAGGTGATGTCTGTGGTGACATGAGGTGGCATTAGGAACAAAGATAATTTACACAGGCAGTGTGCTGGCAAACTCTGGATTAACAGCTGTGCTCCACGGAAGGGCACTGCTCCTGGCCTGTGGGCTGGCGGATGGAGGAGCAAGGGATCGGGCTCTTCTTTTCAGATCCCTCCCTGGAGACACAGTCCCTCTCTCCGGGAGCCTGTCGGCACAAAGGCCACGTCACATTGTTCCCAAAATGAGACACCAAGCTCCGAACTGACTGAAGCCGTTACCAGGGCTATACCCTGTCAGGGGCCTGGCCTGCACATGCTCCCTCCTGAGGGCTCACCTGCCATTTTGTGTTCTCCCACCCACCATCTTGTTCCCATTTTGAGCAGCGTCTTCACAGAAAAACTCTGGACATCGTTACCCTAAATACAACCTCACTCTTCCACAATTGTACATATCAAAATCTACATGCATCTGGGGATGTTTCTGCTCAAAAACTAAGTAAGCCAAGTTAGCAATCTTACTCAAAACAGACAAGGGAAACCGTTTCATTTTTTTTCTCCTTGATGACTGTTTTTGGTCGTCTTGCTTGGACATTTTTTTGGTTTACTAATATTAAACTGAGGAGCTTTTTGGTCTTTAAATTGTAAAGAGGTAAAAAAAAAAAAAAAAGATTTAAAAAAAAAAAAAAAAAGAAAAAACCCCACAGTCTCTTAAAAATACATCCAGCACAAAAATAAAGTCCTAGTCAGGTAGAAATACATGGGATCATCAGCAATTTTATCATCACACTGCCTTTCATGTTGGTTAAACACCGGAGACTGCTCTAGTCCTTGAGCTGCTGTAGGGCAGCTGGCTCCAGCACGGAACAAAACCATGTTTTTTTGGAATCCCTTAAATGAGGGCAAAGGTTCGAGTCAGACTCTGTTGGCATTAATTTGCTTTGCTCCCTAATGACTGAAAAGGGGACAGAGAACACGAACGTGGAGATGACGGCACTGAAATTCGCTTTCTCTTGCTGCAGTGGTGGTTTCAGGTTCTCCCCTCTCTCTGCACAGCCCCACCTCACAGCTAATGGGGCTGCACCTCCCTGGAAGGAGAAGGCCTGTGGGATGGAGTCTCCTGAGCTTAGATACGGACACATTTCCTTGCAGCTGCTGCTCACACCACTAGTCCCTCTTTGGGTTTGCCTTTTTTCCACCTTTTTTAAGCAAACAGCATCTTTCACAGGATCAACCATCAGAAAAACAAGCCAAGGCTGCTCCCTGAGGTATGGAAGTACTGGGCTGATGTTTGTCCTGGGTGGCAGGGGCGGCGCCAGCAGGGAGCCAGGACCCATGGCCATTTGCCATGGTGCTGGCCAGGGGTACCCAAACGTGTCTGGGTAGGATATGACCACAGGTAAAACCAGCCCGGCACTACTCAGGACCAGCATTGGGTGATTTTATGGAGCTGCACAATCACATTGGTGGCAGCCAATTGGGAACCCTGACCTGAGCATTTGGTCCTCTCCTTTCTGCCCCTCTGCCCAGCAAGCCAGGCAGTGGACACAGAGGAGCAAGGGGCAGAGGAAGCCATATCCAGAAAAGAAATATTGTGTCTATCCTCCCGTGTAGAAGCCTCAGAGGTCTGGAGGGGAGGGAGGTCTGTCAGGCTAAAGCCAAAATAGGGGTAATCAGGCTTTGGCACAGGCACCAAGCTCAAGTATCTCCCTGCTCCACCATGCTTCTGCTCCCTCTCCATAACGGGCATCAAACCAAAACCTGAGAGGCTCCTCAACAGCCATCTTAATCTTCTGGATATAAATGGTTATTAGGAGGATCTGGTATTTGAAGTGTGGTCACTGCTAGCTCTACCTCAGCCTCAGCCATGAGCAGAAGCCACAGAAGCCAGAGGAAAAGATAACTGGTTTCTTCCTCCCAACATCAACACCCAAGCAGTTGCAACTATAAACTTATCCTCAGCTGCATATGGCTGTTGCTGGACTCAAGGGGAAGCAGGAGGAGCTTTCCCAGGCTGGTTCCATGAGTGTGGATGGAGGGTAGAGGAGTCCCACAGACTCCCATAAAGGGACAGATCCCCTTGGGTTTGCCTCAGGGCAGGGCCAACACTCCCTGGGAGGGGAAAGTGGATCCAGACCAGATTTAGCTGCTACAGCTGTGAAGGGATTTCCAGCTCTCATAACTGAGAACCAAGTAAAAAAAAAACAAACCTTAGTCCATAATATTAGCCAGACAGTGATTCACTTAAGTTGATTTTTCTGTTAAAGTTTCTATTCTTATTTTTCTCATCATCCCTTTAAACCTAGGTTGATTCAGGAGACCAATGTACATTAACATTCACTTTGTGGATGCTGTTTTAGTGGTAATGGGCAAAAAAAGCCTGTGAAAATGTAAAAAGTTTTCAACACAATTGCCTCCGAAATACATTGTGTAGTAACATAATTCCTGTTTTTCATTAGCAGGAAAGGTGGACACACCAGCCACAATCATAACTCCTGAAGTCAAATACTAGATGCTTCCATCTGTGCTTGTTAATCACTCCGAATGTGCAGACACACAAGCCAGGATCACTGATGTTCAGCATGGGTAGGAGCCACCCACATACCTAAAATGCTCAGTGCTTTGGGAATACTGCAGGAAGCAGTAGCACAGTTTTAGATTAAGAGCTAAGACTCTATAAAGCAACTAGAGACCTTGTATCAGCTCTACCTACCAGAGTTCTGGTTAAATCATGGTAAAGGCTCTCAGCATTTTATACTGGGCATTGAAAATGAAGACGCCCAAAATCACCAATGTTAAGCTTTGGGCAGCATGTTCACCGATTTACTTCACATGTTTTTGTTGGACACTTCCCATTTTCTTTCACAAACCCAGCTTTTCTCCCCAGATCACACTTTGTGCCTGCATGTGAGGCCGTGGTTGCAGCGTTATGTAGTTACACTCTTGTCTCTACCTGCTCTCTCCAGACAAACAGTCATTTTGAGATGCCTTGAAAAAACATCTTTACTCCTTCAGCAACACAGAGACCATCCAGCACGAGGACAGCAGCTGAGTCCCACTGTGCCCCACGTGTCACAGACAGAACTGCCACCAGAGAGGGCACACCTGTCTCCCAATGCCCACTTCCCTGCCAATGGATTAGAGAAAAAAAAAATGGGCAAGGAGCAGTTTCCAAGTCAAGTTAAACCTTTGTGTCACAGCACTGCAGTTCTATTTTTAAAGCATTAGCATTTTTCTCCCTTCTGTTTTGTAAACAGTCCATGGTACTGGCACATAGCAATAAAATAATGGGAATAAACAGAGACACTCCTCTAGCTGCTTCCTTCAGGTTGATGAGGAGGAGGCAGTTATAGAGAGCTCACTCAAGAGCATGCCTGCTACAGCAGAGATGCCTTTGGAGAGACCTGGAGGCCAACTATGAAGCTGAAACCCTTCAGGAAGGCTGGGTTGGAGTTGAAAACAGCCTTTGTCTGGCAGCATAAAAATCTTTCTGCTAGTCAACTCAAACCTTGTGCACTGCCCACCCAAGGGCTGGTGCCAAGAGGACATCACTGGCTGCAGGAGAACACACAGCTGCTTCCACTCCCCGTTTTGCCCCAGCACAGGACAACTCACTGCTGTTGTGAGTTGAGAAGATCATGGTTCTGCTCCAACTGGTTGTGGGATCCAAACACAGAAGCCAAAACAGGAATGTAGGAAGGAACTGTGGGCAATGGCAAAATCACAATACAGCACTCCTCCCCACAAAAAATACTTGTTTTTTGCCTGCTCGTCTCAGATGATCTCCAAGGATGCTTATCTAATTGCTAGGTCCTAAGTGCTCCAGGCTCTAAGATTTTGGTTTTCTGTGCTCAGAGAAATTTCTGAAAGGATTCAGCATCCAATCCCCTAAGAGTGAGAACATCTATTTATGGGGCTACCATTACCTGAACTCCATTCGCAGTCACAGTGCTTATTTAACACTTTATCACTCCCAGGAAAGAAGTTAACCTTATCAAAGTAAGACGCTTCTGAACCAAATGTTGATTTCTAGATGCAATCAAGCTTTACAAGTGAGCAACAGCCCCTCAGTAATTCAGATGGCAGGTGTATGCTCCCTTATGCTATTACACAGGCTTCAAGGACCACAAGGACCAGTTTAACACTTCCCAGAATATAAGAACTCCATAGTATGCTAACTAAAAATGTCAGGAGCTGTGACAGTTTGAGAAACTGCTGAGAAATATGTGGGGTGATATGCAAGTCCCCAGCTGATGGGGCACTTTCCTGAATCAGGGCCATTACTGTGAGCTGCATTCCGGACCAGGGACCCACTCTCAACCACAAGCAACCTTTGAAAACACCACATACAGAATAGGTTGAGCACAGAAAAGGCTGGTGCCACTTTTTGGCTTGGAAGGTTTTGTCAGATTCTGTTGGTGACAGAATGTTCTGGGATAAACCTGGGGAAGCCTCACCGATGCCTGTGTATTAGCCCTGATGTACGTGCCAAGACTCACAGCTTCCCTGCTAGAGAGATGCTCTAGCACCAGTCTGCACTGTAACCAGCCACACCATAACCAGGTGTTGGGCCTGCCCTAGCTGCAGGTACTGGCAAGAGTTCTGTGAGCTTCCATGATCTTCAGGCTTCTTTGCTGCCTTTCAGACACAGGTCTGTGTGCTGCCCGGCCCAGCCTCTGCTCCATCCCTCCCATCACATGAAATGACATGCTCCCCAGTCAGCCTGGGACACAGAACGGCCTTGCCCAACCACCATTCATCTGCTGTGCCTCATCCCACAGCACTCCAGCCTGGGATTGAACACAAGGCTCCTAATCCTGCCAAATGCAGAGCAGCTTCCATTTCCACCGAGTCAAAGGGAGCGGAGGATGCTCAAAACTTTGTGGACTGAGGATTGTAAATTAGCCGGTCTCCAGCTGCTTTGCATGGCAGGAGCACAAAGAATGTTAACAATCTTCACACTTTTAATAGCCAGGCTTTTTCCACACACATCTAGAGTCTGTCCTTTGGAGAGGTATGGATAGGCTTGCTCTTCAAACGGAAAGGGGAGGAGAATACCTCTGCTCTCACTCAGCTACTGCCCAGAGAACTTCCATCTACATGACCCCATGCGCTGCTACCACAACTAGCAGTGGCACATGACAAACAAGTTTGGAAATGGCTACTTTGAGGAGTAAACAGCTAGTCACTTCTGCTCGGGTCACCTCCCAGCAGGGTGTCAGGCTTTCCCTCCCTCCTCCTCAAGCATTCCCTGTCCCCACCTCACAATATGGTCAAGACAAAAGCCTGTGAGACACAGCTGAAGAGCAGCAAAGGAAAGGAGCAGCATGAAAAACAATCAGATGGGGCCTTCAGAGGAAGTGCTGGCACAGCTGCAGATCAGGCCAGGGGCAGAGCCAGCCAGGGCAGAGCCATAGAGCAGGCCAGGGGCAGAACCGACTGGGTGCAGAGCCATGGAGCAGGTCAGGGGTAGAATCGGCTGGGGGCAGAACTGTGGAGCAGGCTGGGGGCAGAGCCAGCCTGGTGCCAGGGCACACTGCCCATGAGGCGCTGGGCTGCCCGGCCGGCCAGCATGCTGCAGCTCCTCCCTGAGAAGCGGGAAAACAGGAAGCTCCACAGGGCTTTGCCAGCGGCCCGAGGACAGGTGCCTGAGAGTACGGTCCAATGCACTCCCCAGAGCTCTCCCAGGGGAGAGGGAACCCCCTGGTCCCTCCAGCCCACATCTGGGGAAGCAAACACACACATGCTTCACACTAGAGCTTTGAGCCCAGTGGCTGCCTTCGGAAAAGTTGGATTTGCAAGCAGATTCCAGCAAGGTCACCCCTCCTTGGTCTCCACCCTTAGATACTCTTGTTTGTATGATCATTTCCACTGATCTCTAGTAATACTTCCTCGTGGTGGCTGGTGCAAAGAAGCAGCGGGACACCAGGGCATCCCCAGAGAGGCAATGGCACAGTCTGTGCCCCAACCCCAGGATCCACCCTGGGATCACCCCCGGACCCCGGTGCAATCGCCTGTGGCCCTGGAGCCGCCTCCCTCTTCTGTCCCCAGCGTGCAGTCAATTCAGCCTTTGGTGGCCCCTGGCCAAGAGGGTTTTTTTCCACCTTAAATGGGACCATTTAATGCTAGTCCTTTGATGGACCAGCAGGCCAGGGAATAAGACAAGAGGATTTACTGACATAGCTTATTTAGCCAGTTCAGAACCTAGATCTGCACAAGTTCTCCAACTGCTTTTCCCCAAAGTCAGTCACAGGGCTTGGCAGAGATGGTAGGTGTTGCTGGCAAAGACAGGCTTTTTGTGTGAAGAAGGGAGGAGTGGGGAAACCCAGGCTGATGTGTTCTCTGGGTCAGGGAAGAGGAAAAACAGAAAAGAAAAAGAAGGGGGAAAAAAAGGAAAAAAGGAAGAAGGAGGAGTCAAATGGGACAGAATTACAAAGGAAAACTAATACAAAAAAATAAAGTATAGTGAGAAGCAGAAAAAGATGTGAAGGTGATTAAGGAGAACAAGATAAACAACAAAATAAGGTAGCACTAGCAGGTTTATGCAAAGGAGATCTAATTATGGGTGGCTAAATCCTCCAGGACATTAATATTCCATTGTAATGTGTCTAGTTTCCTTCTTTCCAGACATGGCAGGGAGGAAATGAGAATCACTTAGATACACTGTTTAATGAGCAAATGATGGATGATCACCAAGCACAGCCTGAGAAGTATCCATTAGCTTAAACTCCACTGTAAATCCGCCCACAGCCAAGGGCTCTGCCTCTCCAAAGGCTGCAGCCAAACTGCCACTGCAAGGAGGAAGGGGCTGCTGGGAAGCAAAGGCTCATGTGTGGCAACAGGAGGGCCAGGGGATGGCCAGAGCAGCTGAACACGGCCCTTCCCGTGTTCCCATGTGGGCCCTTCCCACACACCTGACTCGAGGCAGAGCGAGTTTATTCCCAGAGCTCCTGTTTGGTTTTTGTGTTTCTAATTTAGAGCCTCCACTGGAGACACCTTTCCCATCAAAATCTATGATGGAAATAGTTATGGCTGTGCAGTGTAATCAAAGGTGGCCAGTGGGTCAGGTTGCTCCCCAGACCAACCTCTTACACGTGCAACACATTAAGCTTACGGGGGGGATGCTGACACCCCATTTCCATGCTGCCCATTATAGCTTTGGGGTCAATACTCTTATTGACACTGTCACGGAAGGTTCATTCCCAGAGGGCAGGGTGGGGTTTTTTCCTTTCTAATTGCAATACCTGGTACAGAACCTATGAAGTCTTCAGGAATTTAGAGGCTGCCCTGGGAGAGGCACCAGCTCTGAGGTCCCACAGCAGGAGCTCCCCCATCCCACACAAGAACCACACTTTACCAGAAAGCTGGTGCAAACCCATCCCAGCAATAGCTGGCACTGGGATGATCCAGTTGGAGGTTCCCTGGGTTCCCTCACGAAGCACATACCTGCTGCTCTGCTGCAGGAGAATGCTGTCCTTGAGTGCTGCCAGCCCCTCCTCCACCCCACGGCAAGCTGTGCCATCCTCCTGCCTCCCTGGCACAGGGGACACATCTCTGGTGCCTCCCCACCCTCCCCCTACAGTTTTGGACAAAAATATTTTTCAATATTCATCATTTCCAATTGTTTTCCTCTCAGAAATGCGGGAAGGGGACTGGAGTTTGCAGATCCTTCTGGTTTTTCTGCCTGGAGTTTTTCTGACATTGAGACTGCTGAGGGCACATTTCCCCCAGCCCCAGGGACCCATCTTACCAATGACCCATCTGTGCCCAGCACAGAGCTCCCACTTCCCCACTGCTCCCCAGACCCATCAACAAGCTGGGCTGGTGATGGATGGGAGCACCCACTGTCCCTACCCTCCCTTGCCGTGGCTGGGCTGAGCCCCAGGCCACACCACCCCAGATCCAGCATCTGAGAGCATGGGTGTGGGCAGAGAACTGGAGCTGCACGAGGCCGCAGGGTGGCCAGCTCTCGTGGGCAGGGATAGGGGCTGGCAAGCCCTGGCTGCCTGCTGCTGTGCTCCTCCCTGCATTATTATATGCATTTCTAAGGCAACTGTCACCATAGTGTCTGCACCTTCTTTCAAAAATAGATCGACCACAAGTAAACAGGCACTTTAAAGCTGAGGTGAAACAAAACTGACGGATCTGGCATCCCCCACACTGCTGATAAAAACCATGTATTTCACTCGGGCAGGCAAGAGTAGGGATGCTCTCACTCCACCTGGAATGCTGCTGGATGAGAGAGACAGGTATGTGCTGAAACCCTCACAGCTGAAACATGGGAAGCAGAGAAGGGGCAAGGAACACACCTACAGTTCACAGCCAGGACTAGAATCCTCCAAGATGTATTTGCAAGTTGTGAAGAAAGGCCCTGCTCTGCTAAAGTTCCAGAAGCAGGCTGAAGGTATCAGAGACAAGATGATGATGCAAGAGACCCATGAAAAGCCAAAGAGCAGAGGTGGTTCAGCAAGCACAAAAACCAAGTTGCTACTCAAACACTGAGCATTTCTTACAACTTGCTCCTAACTCTGTGTGTAGAATTTGCACCAGCGAAGGCTCTGCTACCACCCCATGTGCTTTTGGGTGCAGATACCTGTTGAGTGTAGGTGCACAGAGCTCAGCACTTGCAAACACACGGGGCACAGAGGCTCTTTGTTGGTAGACAGAAGGCCCGAGCTGCAGCTGGCAGAGACAAGGTGCACCCAGAGGTTCAGCTGCAGGGATGGTACAGGCCAGATGCCAGAAAGGTTTTTATTGTTTCCTGAATGTAAAGAAATGGCTGTAATGAAATGAACTTTCAGAATAAACACCATGAAATTCAAACATGGGGTTTGAACAACACATGGTCTCACCAAGTCAGCTTTAGTGCATGCTTTGCTTCTCAAGAGTTGGGGGAGAGAGAGAAGAAAGAGCACTATTTTTACACTAGGGCTGTGAAGCTTCTCTATAAGCAGGACACCTAATGAAATAATTGAAAAGTGCTGGTGCTGTCTTGAGGCAGCTAATGAGGATGATGAAAAGTTAGTATCTCTCACAGACTAATGACAAGAAGGGGAACATTCTGAAACTAACTTCCATGAACTGGTATATGGAAACAGGAATCAAACCTGGGAAGAGCAGACGCAAACAACTAGGATCTGGATATGGGCAGTGAGTCCAAAACTCCTTCCACCAGCTCTTGCTCTGGTAAAGCACAAAGAGATGTACAGGCACCAGCAGAGAGTGCACCCTGCCTACAGCTGCACTCTGCTCCTCACTGTTCCAGCCTTCTGCTCAGTCACCACCCCACCAAGTGAAGCTCTGCATTGACACTCACCAGAAACACCCCATTCCCTGTCCCACCTGCTACAGTCAGACCAGGAGTCACATCCCTCCAGACCCTCCTGCTGCCTACAGCAAGTGGCCTTTTCCTTCCCTTCAGTAAGTAGCTGCCATCAGGATTCAATACTCCCCAGCTCATGTCTCATCACTGTACATCAAATCCCACTTCACAGTAATTTTCCCACTGTGGATTTCGTCCAGACCCAAGAGAAGCAGATGCAACATCTCCCATTTCACATGGAACAAGCATGGTATGATTGTCAGCCTCCATCTTAAGCTGTCTCAGATGACAGGGAGACCCTGATTTTCAGATGTGTGTTCAAGGTAGAGAGTTTAATGCCGATGAAAAAAATCACACCTGCGAGTGCAATAAAAAGAACAGAAAACTTAAACTCACTTAAAGAGCAGCAATGACCTTGAGGGTACTGATGAAGCAGTAAAGCACACAACAATTCCACTTTTACACATGTCTAAGTCTCTTCATAACTGTTCAAAACTGCTTTGTGCCTAAGCCCCTGTCCCCACTGCAGCCAGCTCCAGCAGGAGCAGAGCTGCTCTACCAAACATTTTGTTGAGCATCACTCTCCCCTCCACAAATACCCCATTCAGCATCAGGACTATTAATCACAGCGGGAAAAAAATAAATACAAGTCTTTGACAAGTTTTCTACACCTCAGCCTACAAAAATTACTTATTTTTGCTGCTAATCCTTCAAACCTAGGAGATTTTTTCTCAAGGGTGAGCTATGTTTACAGCGTAGGTAGCACAGGAAAAGGAAAAGAGAGGAGGTTTTTCCTGACCAGCCATTTTAATTAGAGCTATGAGGACTTGGAAAAACCAATCTGGTGAGTGGAGTTATTTCCCCTTTCCTCTCCTCTTGGGATGCTGGTCCCCATCAGAAAGCTCCAGAACTCCCAGCAGCTGGGTTGCCTGTGGCCCCAGAGGGCATCAGTCCCTCAACAGCCAAACCAGGGAGGCTTGGGCTGTCCTGAGCCAGCCCAGGTTTGGAGGGCCATTTGCAGGAGATTTTCTTGAGCAAATAGCTCAGCGTGGCCCTTTGTGCATGCCAGTGAGTGTGTGTGTCTGTGTGTGTGCTAATACTCCCCAGGCTCACTCATTTTAATGCTGCTTTCTCCCCAGATGAAAATATACATATTCTTATTAAGAAAAAAAAAATGTGCAAAGTATAAATTTGCATCTGTGATCATTTCTGGTTCACAAATTGTATTTTAATAATAAAACAATATTACTCTTCTGCAGTGCCTCTTAAATACTAAGAGGAAAGTCTGTCTGATTTGTACACAAGCCAAAACATTTTGATGAAGGAACTCAGGAGTGGTAGAAACTCACCAGTGTGCAGTGAATTTCAGCTAAAAGGGCATCTGGAAGCAGGTGTAAAGTGTGGAGAATCCAGCACCTCCTCCTGCCACCTCTGCCACAAGAACTCTCTTCAGGCACAAGGAATGACCCATGTGAGCAGATGATCCACACTTTCCCACTGCTTGCTCAGGCCAAGGGAAATTAGAGATGAGATTGTTCCCACTAGAAAGCCAGGCTTTGTCAGCTGGGTTAAGGTGAGAAGAAGTACAGAGAGTTGTCCATGGCATATCCATCCCTCTGTAGCTCAGGTGTCACCTGGATATTCTTTAGTGACCCCTTAACAACCTGGCCTTAGTACTAACATACCCTAAATAATTGTCAACATCTTATTATAGTCTATTTTAAAAAAGACCAAAAGGGAAACGGGGTTCTCAGTGAAAGTTGGCACAGGTACAAAGTAAGGGAGAGCTGACTTTGAAAGCTTTATCCCAAAGCTGGCTTCCCTGAATTCCTAGGAAAACTTAGAACTTTCCACTGAAATGAAACACAGAAAGAGTTTCCAAACATTTTCTAATTCTGAATGGATTTCCCTAGTGTAACAGTCATAATATTTTTACAGTTAACAGATCCACTGATTTAATAAGTGTGATTTGTGTATTTAGAAAATTCATTAGAGCAGACATTCCCCGACATTGCCCCACTTATTTATTTATTTAGTCTAATTTGGGTACACTACTTCAAAAGAGCGCTTAGAGCTTCCCAGTTCCTTAGTCACTCACTAATAACATCTAATAATTAATAAAGACATGTAAATTCTTAACTCCCAGAACTATTCCAAACTTACTATCTGTACGCTTCATGTCATGTCTCACTTATAGATATCTGTATTACTTTGTTGCATAAAACGCTGAGGGGACACGTGCTTATCTCGCTCTCCACCAACACTGGGTACTCAGGCAATGCTGCAACACAAGCAACACTAAACTGGAGCCTGAGCAAACCTCTCCTCCAGGAGCCTTCCAGACAAGCACAGGGTGTTGAGGTGGTGTCACTGCAGAGCTGAGCCCTCATGCCAGGGCACTGTGTGGGTGGTGTCACTGCAGAGGCAGGGCACCGTGTGCGGGGTGTCCCTGCAGAGGCGGGGCACTGTGGGCGTGGTGTCACTGCAGCGG
>JANHGL010014451.1:150169-231881 GCA_024611195.1 Ceyx melanurus | reverse complement strand
CAGAATTCAAAACATCTCAATTCTCTTTAATTTAAGTCTTTTCTCTGGTTCTCAATCATATATATATATATATATATATATATATATATATATATGGATGACAAGGTTGACATTCCTGCATTTCACCATAAAAATACCTTTTAGAAGGGAAATGCAAGAAATATCCAGTGAAAGGAAGCAATTTGAACTGGTTCGTCAGGAAGATCAGATAAGTTAACTACAATTTTATCTAATCTTCTTTACCTGTCAGCCTTTTTCCAAGCTAACCTGACATACAGTGAGTAACTATGGGATAGCAAAACAGTGAACATCTCTCAGGATACAGGACAGCATTTGAATGACTAGAAGGCTTTTGAGTTCTTCATCTTCTGATTAACAACTGGGTTACCTCACCCAGTGGGGAAGATGGGAATTGCCTTGTCTGCATCTAAGATGACTACGTGATAAAACAAACGCAGGAATATGATGTTCAGGAAGTCTACAAAAAAGCTGGCAAGATCTAATAGTAAATCCACAATTTTAAGCATAGAGAGATGAATCAAATATATTGGAATGCTATTCATCAAACTCATTATATTAGAAGAGCAATGAAACAATCCAGAGAACTGATGAAACTACTGAACAAAACTTGGCAAAAGGTGAGTCTGAATCAGCTTGTCTTTCTGTTTCATGTTCACTCTCCCATATGTGGTACCATTAAGCGGCAGTGTCATACGTTATTATATTTTACTGCTTAAATAGGCAATTTCCCAACTAAGTTAGGCCTTGAGAAGCTCTTCAAATGCAAACCTAATCAGGAAACCTGCACCTCTATAGATTGCACTTGATGAAATACATTGCTCTCTATTTGACCTTCAGGAAATGCAGCATCAGTTGGAAGAATGCCTCACTCCAGGTCTATGACTGAGAATTTAATTATATTAGAGAAGGGTATGATCTGAAAAGCTGATGCTTTTTTTATTCCAACCACTGAGCTTGTTGCCAGCTTAGTTATCAACCTCCCATCGGCTGAATGGTCACCTGGGAATCTGTGGTGGCAGTGTTAATACAAAGCTTGTGGCACTGTTTTTCCTGTGGTAGCTGTTCTCCTGGAACAAGATGTGATGATAAAGGGGGAGGCCCATTAATGCAATTCAGCTAGGTAGGAGCTAACTTGCAGAACTGTTTTACAAATTCTGAAATGTTGTAGGGACAAAACTACTTGATTTACACATGAAAATAAAATACACCCTGTATTTTTCACATACTGTTAAGCCTAATTACAGCTAAGTGATTGTAGAAGAGATCCAGAATTATTACTGCCAGCATTTCTGGCTAGTGGTAGATAACACAGAGAGCATTTGCTGGATTTTTTCTGTTTGTTTGTTTTAATATTAATTTTTGTGTCTCATAAAATGGGTTTATCACATTAAGTAAAAATAGGTTTGTAAATTAGAAGACAGCATCAGCAGAGGACATTCAATATACCTTCTCCAGAAATGAAAACTGCTCAGTTCACACTTTGAAAGTCAAAGTTACTTCTAAAATGCACCCGTATCTATTATACTACGCCTGTGATATAGTTACAGAAGCAGTATTTGCCCAATTACACCTTAAAAATGAAGACTTTTTAAAATTAAGATACACCAAAATAATATTTGTTATTCCAATAATTCCCAATAACATGGAACAAGACTATTGCATTGCTGGTTTATAAATGCTATTGTCATCTTACATTTTTTTACACAAGTAAGAGCTTTTTCCTAATCAGGAAAAAGGGTTACTCCCAAAATAAAATGGGTGGATAAAAAAAAACAAAAAAAAAAATCCTAGAATTCAAGCTCTCTTTTGACACTGTTCCCTGACAGATGTGTTGACAGAATGCTGCAAAGCTCAACTGAACACTGTGCTGTCATACTTAGACCAAAGTCCATCTGGTCCAGACTTCAGCCTCCAACAGCAACCAAAATAATGCTTCAGGGAGAACATTTTAATAAACAGCTACAACTTAATTTACAACAACTTGATACTGACACTTTTAACACACACCAAGTTTCATCTCAACAGTATTAATTGTTACAAATATATACACCTAAACAACTTAATCCCAGGCTCTGAGGTCCCTCTCAATTAATTTACCTAGAGACTTTAAAAAGATGGGCCCTTAAATGTCAGTTCTTCAGTCATTAAAATGAACTGCCCTTACAAATTCAGAAATGACAAAGTTTAAATTTGAGATTTAAAGTTAAAATCCCTGTTTAAATTCGGATTTTTAAAATCCTTAGAACAGATCAATCTTAGTTAAATCCTAACCAGAAGCCAACACAGAGAATCCAATAAACCACTGGCAAATTGCTCTGTTAGTTACTTTCACTGGAAAGAAAAAACCCCACCTTGTTTCTCAACTAAACTTACTGAACTTCAACATACAGCCAATTTATCTTGCTGTACCTGTCACCTAGATTGAGGAGCCAACTACCCCTCCTCTAGACATTTACAGTCTCTGACTAAGTCCCTTAATACCTTGTTTTAAGTAAATGAAAAGAATGCAGACCTCGGAGAAGGAGGGATTCTGGTAATGTACAGTGCCATAAATAATAAATCCTTTCAAATTTGGGTCCTTTATCTGCAAAAGTGAGAATGAAACAAAACTTAGGCACCTCAATATTGGAAACATCCTACTGGTAATACAGAAATCCCTCACTCCACGGGAACTGTACCTATTTACTTTCACTGATGCCCAGACTGTACCTCAGTCTATTTCTAGAATTTTATTCTCAGCTAACTCATAATTCTGATCTGGACACAGAAGTGAGGCATTCCTTCAATTATACTGCTAGTGCGCCTTGCTTTGGAAGATTGTAAGTAATTCCAGTATAAATCCCACAGACCATGCAGTGACAGCTGCCATTCTTTTAAAAATATCAGGAGGAGCTGAGAAAGGAGAGGAAGGTGGTGCTTCTATTTCCCTTTCATTTGTCTGAACACACACCCAAGAAGCAGCTGATGTAGGTCCCATTTGTCTGCCTAAGTGATTTCAAAATCACATTTCCATCTTCTATAAAACATATGCATCAGGATAAAACTTAAATCTTAGCAGCAAGGAAAAAGATGTAAATGCATGGTTTCCTAGTGACTAGATTAGACAGCTCTCCACTTACTACTCAGATGCTGTGAATTTTTTTCTGGAAGTGCAACCCATCTGCCACTGGAGGAAGTGAGCATCAAGCTTAGAACAAAAGACTGCTAGAAAATCAGGCGCTAAAAAGTTAGGGTGATTATGTTTTGGAACTCAGTATTGTCTGAGAGACTTAAATCATTACAGCATCATTTATCCTAATAAGAATTCTCTGGTCTTTGCACCTTTCTGGTGCAGACAGTATCATAGTGGGTACACTCATTGCACTGATTCGGTAGCACGACCCACATGACTTTGAGACATTTTTTCTTGGACTTGAGTCCAAGTCTCTCATACTGAAAGCATATTGAACTGCTTCTGGTCAGAAGTGAAAACCAAACTGTTTTTACCCACTCTGCCAAGTGACCCGAGTTGTTTGGGAAACATGCCCATCTTATTCGCTCATCTTTTTCAACATGTCCAAATTTTTTTACTACATCTTTTATGCATTTCTAAATTAGGAAGTTTAAAAAAAAAGGCATCAAGTCAGAAGCCAGAATCTGTACTTTCAAGGCTCCAGGAAGATTGGACTTAGTAGCAATTCCCCAATTGTAATTGCCTTACTAGGCAGTTTAAATCCATTTGGAAAGCTCCATGTTAACTCTGTAGCCTTAAGAGTCTTGTCTTCCTGTTTGAACTGCACTGTTCACACATATTTGAAATCAAGCCTGTGACTGTTTTTTACCTGAAGAGCCTGTGTATTGAGGTAGGCATTTTAGGGACATGTGACAGGAGCAAGATAGAGCAGACACTGTTGCACATACAGAAGGTAACCAGCTGGTGCAATGGCTCAGTTCAAAAGGCGGCCAGAAGAGCTGCCTGTAGCACCCCAATGGTTACACTTAGCATGCTGAGGCACACAGCAAGCTACACAGAAATCTTGTATATATTGGAGCTTTAACTCCAATCACTAAAACTGAAGGAGTTCTAGAAGAACCTAGAATTATTTTGCCTGTATAGCTAAAACACACAGAGTATTTTTAACTATCTTTTGATTTGAAACTGCAGGTAATTAAATCCTAGTACAGGTCTAATATTTCAGTATGCTCCCTCTGATCATAATTATCATATATACAAAGAACTACAGGGTCTAGGCTGTTATAAAAATATGTATTTCTTTGTATTGTAACTTCACAAAAATTTGTTTGCAAATAATCTTGGCAGTTACAGTCACTGAACAAGTTCATGCCCTATGAAGTCAACAGAAAAAGCAACAGGTCTGCTCATGTGCTGAGTGGGCTGTGAACTGCACAAAAGAAAGGTTCATATCACACCCCAGCTGGCCTGCATCATCACACTCCTGAAGCTTCACTTGTACACCTCCAATTGCATTTGTCATCCTTGACTCCAGTGCTTTCATCATTTTGATGAGAGTATGTAAAGGGCAGTCTCCATTCATGAACACTGAACATTCACAGCAAATCAAAACAATTTAAAATGGTGTGCAAATACATTAAAGCTCTAGTGCCCTGTTCATCTTCTTTGATCTTGTTAGCTACTTAAAACTTGAGAATTCCTATTCCATTGTCATGCTGTAATATACATTCCACCAATGGCTTGATAAGGAAAATTGCATGTATATAGTGACATTTATTGCAGCACAGCAATTTTACTTGCAGACATCCAAGTTTAAACATAGCACAATCTACAATGCAACACTGAGGTGAATTAATTTCAAAACCACATTATGAAGTAATCTGAAGCAAGATTTTAATTATTCACATAAAAGCTCCACACCAGACTATTTGGGCTCCTGCACAAAATAATCCAGATAGATCACTCTTCCACAGAGCCTACCCACGGCCCATTCAACTCTCAACAGTGCTTCCACTGATTACGAACACTATAATCAATGCCTAAAACAAATTAAAGAGAGGCATAAAGAGTCATCTGCCATCATTTGTATGTTCTTTATCTTTCAAAGGCTTCTAGCAATTAATTTGTTGGAAGTTTTATTGTTATCAAGTGAACGCTTTATTTTGTAGGACACTATGAGTAAAAGATGCTATAATGCAAACAAACAATGGCAATCTGTTACTATGCTCTAAGTCTGCTTCCAAATCTGACTCATGCACTGAGGGTTTAGGATCACTCTAAAGTAACATATTTGTTTACTTGTAAGGGGAAAAAAGGTCCTTCTATATGTACTGCATAGATTAAAATTTAATCAGAATAAAAATGTCACTCTTCAAAGTACCATTAGGAATACAATGATCTGCAGTTTCATAATTAAGGGTAAACTATTTAAACACTTAATGCTGAATGAATATAGGAAAGATAAGAGCCAGCTCTATGTCCTTCACACTCAAAAAAATATGAAAAAATGCAAAGAGATGCCATAAAGCCAGGAAGAATCCTCTCCCACAGATGCCATACATCTATCACAGTTATAGATCACAACTCAATAACTAGTTCATTTCTTTTCTTTTGATTAACTTGTTTGAATGTCCCACATTTGCCTTTACGCAGAACTGCTAACAGTCACAGGCTATTTCAAAACTTCACACTTCTTATCTCCATACTTGTACATGTGTGTATACATGCGTGCAAGTATCTGGTTGTAGATATTCAGAGCTAAATAAATGCAACAACACAAGAAATCTGAGGGGCTACATTTAGGTATATATTATGGACATATATTCAATGCAAGAATGAGAGACAGACAGATGATGCTGAAAAGGTGTTGCCAGCTTTGTTACAACAAGTAATCAGAGGCTGGGAAAAAAGAAGTGTAAAAAAAAAATCTACTCTCTTGTGATGTGACAATGAAAAATTAATGCTAATCAGCTGCCAAAATCACACTGGCATTAAACAATCTCTTCCTTTTCAGGGTAAAATATTACCTTCACAGGGCAAGGCAGAAGATTCAGAATAAAGCATGAAATAGAGCAATGCAGTTTCTCACAGCACCTGTAAGCAGGTTTGCGTTGTATAAATAATTATGATTTGAATGGATATTGCATAGATGGTATCATCTTCGATTACAGCTGCTGTTTCCATAATGCCATTTCCATGTGAATGAAGAGCAAAGTCTGTCAGAAAGTGTTGACCCTCCTAGGTAATAATGCACTACTGATTGTGATAATAGCACAACTCCTGTACTCTGCAAAAAAAGCAGCTTGTGTATCAAGGACAATTTAACAACAAAGTCAAAAAGCTACCTTACTGTACTCGGTGGTCGTTGTGTAAAGAAAATGCCAGTCACCTGCTGCAGTTCAGGTACAAGGATGATTGTCCTCAGGGCATTAGAGCCAATCTAGCTACTTTACTTGCTACTTGAACATCCTATCTGAAGCCTGTTAAGAATAACTGTCATTTATACAATATAAAATAAAGAAAAACCCCAGAAGAATTGTGGCATTGATGTACATAAATTAAGACAAATTACCAGTAACATCCTTAAAGAGAAGATTCAAACCTTCCTGAACAAAAATGATCAAGCATTTTGTTTCTGACTTTTGTTTCAATAGAAACAAAATAAAGCCTAGTCTTTGCTTCAAGTATACTCTCAGTGAATAATAAAATGGATTCTTTTTCAATAATACTATAATATTGCAGCTTCAATCATCAAAGATGATTTACAAATCCACATACCCCATAATTGCTGCTCAAATGGTGCAATATCTTTTCAGACCCAGTACAGAATTAATAGCAAGGGCCTGATGAATATATTTTCTAATGAAAATAATAGATTTAGTCCTTTTTTCATTAAAGATCATGGCAAAACTCTAATAATAATGAGCAAATTCCTAATAATATTTAACTGTCATATGATTACTATGTAGCAATTCCATCAGTAATTAAAACTAAATGGCACTTATGAGATCTTGTATTATCTACCTTTCCTAATACCTGGCCTTTCAAAATAAGGGTCAAATTAATATCACTGTATATGGGAAATACTTAAAAGTGCAAGAAAAGGTGTCTTCTCTCTATTTATCCCTGCACAAAAAACCCCAAACCAAAACAAACAAAAAAAACCAAACAAACCCACAAACAAACAAAAACAAACACCAACAACAGCCAAAACCCTTCAATTCCCTTAGTCACATGTATCATCAGGTTGAGAATCAGAATAACCTCTAACCTCCAGAAAATTGATTTAGTGAAAATGGAAGTTCCTGATACACCTCTTTTTCTGCATCTGATCTCATAGCTAAACAGCTAACTAGCAGGCAGGTGCAAACTTTTGTTTTGAAAGATAGGAACCCAGGAAAAATTCTGACCTTACAGTCACACCGTGTTTCTTGCATAGCACCAGTATCTTCTAACAAAACCCATAAGAAATTTTTTAAGTTTTGGATATCAGCACACCATTGCAAACTGGTCCAGTTTAACTCTGCAATGACGTACTCCTTGAATTTGGATGACCAGAATCAAGGCATATAAAATATAATTCAATACTACTAATAATCAAAAGGATCTCAGAGTGAAAACTGTCAATAACCAAGGGTTTAAACCCCTTAATAAAGTACTGATATCTGAGTACACCAAGCTCCTATGCAATGCAGGCTAGGAATCAAAACAAACATTGTTAACAGAGAGCTCTATGTATTATGATAAAAACTGACACACACACAAAATTAAAACTGAAGTTCATAATTCATTCTGGTTGAGAGGGGAACTGAATCAAAGGTGTTTTGATCCAAGAAGAATGTTCCTACAAGGTAGAACATAATGCATTAGCCCTACTTACTTTCATGACAACAGAGGCCCATTTAGGCAGCTAACACTGGAGAGTAATCCTTAACCATCAGGTCAACGGTGTTTCAAAATGTGTATGGGGAAGTATATGATCCAACTCTAGATGTTATGTACTTGGCACATATTCAGCTAGCACAAATCTGAATAGCTCCACAGATGAGCAAACAGAACCATAGCTGTATTAGATCAACTTAACTGTAATTTTAAAATTTTGTCAAATAAAGACAATTACAAAAGTAGAAACTTTAGACTTTCTTTTTTAAAAAGTAACTTTGGTGTAGTATCTTACATATTTTGTGTATTTCTGTCTAGCCTTTCCTTTCTATTTTACACTTCCAGTAAACCAAGAAGAACAATTATAGGATCAGTGCTGTCTCATTTCTTTCTTCATTCTTGCCCTGAAATTTGGTATAGGGTAAAGTATTACAAGGAAATGTAAAAACCCTACACCATATATAGAACAAGAAGGGCAACAGAGCTTCTTCACTTCTTTAGTTCCTTCCAAACAAATGAGCAAAAAATGAACAAACATTAATGTACAGAAAACTCTACATTAAAATTGAAAAAAGGCTTTCCTCAGTGATTTGATGGTATTGCTCCATTCAAAATATTTTTAAAGTTTGACTGCAAGAAGCAGCAAATCCACTTCTTCCAGAAGTGGTCTCCTCCCACTTGGCCTCTAACTGTTATTACTGTGCTCCTGATAGATCATAAATTATTAATTGTATGTAGAAATCTGCAGATGTGTTTTCTTTGCAAAGAGAGTGCGAGTTCTTATTATTTGTACTTTTATCTACACCCATACAGCAAAATGAAATCACTGCTTTTATAATATCCTATACAATCCCAAGCACTTGACCCAAATGTATTTAAACAAAACAGTATTATTTTTTGTATGTGAAAAAACTCTTTCCCCACCCCACACCTCTTCTCTTTTCTTAAGGTCTTTTTATAGCTCAAAATAGCCAAGCTTATCTCGCTGCCAGCATCCTCAGCTCATCTCAGTGTTCAGGGAGATAAGATTAGAGGCCTTGATCCTCCTGCTGTTAGAACAAGACCTCAATCTCTCACTGTCTCTATTTAATCAGGTTCCTATTTTAGCTGCCACAAAGCTGTCAACAAAAGAAAATAAGCTATACCCCATCAAGGGGTTAAATTGGATTTCACAATGTGCAAAAGCTCCTCTGAACAAAATTCCACCTGCACCCTCCATCAGGCAAATTACTTCTGACTTTTAATTTATTTCTCTAGGAAATGGAAAGGTATGGCATACCCAAAGTCAATAGGGAATAAAGAACGAGGTGTAATCAGCCTGCTCACCAATTCAGAGCCCTCTTCTCTGTCAGCTTTAATAGATTCTCAGACCACACAATTTATAGAACGTAAGATGTATCTTTTCTGGCCTGTGTTTTATTTTGGACTTGTCTAGTTAATGGTCCTAACAAGTGACAACTGATGTTTGTTTGATGCAACAGTGCCTGTGAGACACACACTTTGCTCAGGCAGATTTTGGGACAGTCAGTTTGCCTACCCTGGGCTGTTACAGAACTGCAATTCAGCTGTGGTGATCTGCAGTATCAGAATCCTGTTTAGCTCAGAAAGCAAGCTGATCTCTACTATATAGGCCTAAAAACCCCTTTTCTTTACCCTAGTATCTCTAGGGTAATGAAAGGGAGCTAGGAAGCTTAGTGTAGTGAGCATCTACCAGGAAAACCTTTTTGACATTGCTGGTCTTGTAGCACTATTCACTTGTTTTGTCTGTCAGCCCTATAGCAAGGTAGAATTTGATCTATAATGGGGGCACCATTAAAACATCATAATCATAAAGCATAAAATAAAATCATACTAATTACAAAATTACATCTGAAGAAATGCTTCAATCTCATTAATTTTCTGAATAGCATTAGAAAATCTGTACCATATGTGATTCTCACACAAGGGATAAAGGTCATTTTTTTTTACTAAGCCAAAGAGAAGAAATATCTTCTTCATCTTCAACTTTTTTTCTAATCCCATGTTATGAAACGTGTACTTGCCTCCAGTGTGTTTATTGCTGTCTAGTAGGACATCTGCTACCTTGCTGCTAACATCTGTCTACCTATGATCATGTAGTGTTAGGCATAATTTTTTCCTTAATAGCTTTCCTCAGGTTTTGTCTCTTTACCTCTGATAGCCTGTATTTTGTGATCCAAAGAATAAAACTGCCTTATTTTTGGTCTAATTAAGATACATCAGTCCTCCAAATTGCAGAAGTAGTAGATTAAAAAAAACAAACAAAACAAAACAAAAACAACAAAACAACACAACTTTTGTTTTGCTTCTCTGTCCTTCTACAACTGTGTGAAAAAAATAATTAATTATGGTGATATTAAAGGTCCTAGAAACACACCATAAAAATCAGGGGAAGGAAAAGCAAATACTTTGAAGGTCAGAAACCTGTAGTGGAATTAGAAGGTAGATTACACCCTGCTAATAAATTGCCATAGAAGTTACTCTTTTTATCCTCTTATAATGGTGCAGGTTCATGTTTTTCAACAGAATGATTATCTGAAAATCAAATGCATGTGCCTGAAGTAAATAAGGACAAATTCCATGTAGTAAGAACAAGAAATATAAACCAAATAGGCGAAGATGTAAGCACACAATACACAAGTAAATTAAATTCAGCTTCCAAGCTTTCTGATAGACCCTTCTTCAAAGGGAACCTTCACTTAAGCAATTTAAAAGCCTGAAACGGTTGTCTGAGTTGCCTTCCATCTCTCTTTCAGACAAAAATTTATATTACTGGTACACTGTGGAGCAACAGCACAGAGAACATAAATACTGGAGTTCACTATTATTTATTCATAAGCTAAATATATGTGGGATATTCGATTGTGCAAGTCTACATTTCAAACAACAGCTTTAAAGTCACTTAACAGAAGCTAAATGCTAGACTATGTAAAATGCTCCACATTGTTATCTGAAAGTTCCTGAATGCATGCAAATGTTCTGAATGGGTATCTTCAACTAGATTCTATTTGAAGACATAGTGATAGATTGAGAAGATCACCTCTCAGCTATCTCATTACATTTTATTTTGGATAGCTGAGAAAATGCAAATGTTTGGCCAGAAGTCAATTCACACAAAATCCCTTAACTTTTCTTAATAATAAATGCAAAAATAGCTTTTGAACACAGTATTTTATTTTACCTGAAATAAATTTAAATTGCTTGAATTTTAGCTAATTTGGATTAGGTTGCAGAATTGCAATATAAATTCAGCTAAATTTAGCTCAAAAATATAAATTAAAAAAAAAGAAAATTACATATCAATTGAAACAATGAGTAACATCAGTAAATAGGGGGTTTATTTTTCCAAATGAACGTGTTTCATTTAAGAAATTGAAAAATGTTTCCCAGATTCAATACTAATGCAAGTACTCTGAAATACTGATTTATTACTGATTTCGGGTAATATTAGAAATATCTTTATGTACAGTAAGAATTACTGGGATTTTATGGTATGAAAACAAAAGAGTAAATATTAATTAATACTAGCATAGCCAAATATAAATGTTTAAGTTCTTACACTCTGAGGTCTGCTAATCAAACAAGATCCCAGACCTTTTGCAGAATGCTGCAAATTTCTATTTTCATTTTCAGAAAAGAAACCATCTGACAGATATTGCCTAGTTAAATATGAGTGATTATTATAATTTCCACAACATATTATTAGAAGCTCCATAAGCAGTCATGTATTTCAGAGAGAGACACTGACTTCAGACTCAGAATATATTCAGCAACTCTCAATTAACAGATTGTCTTTTGCTTTACAGATTCAAAATACATTGAAAACAGAAAGTCCACTCCACCTCAATGGAATAACTGAGATGTAAACCTTTGAAAATATGAGCTGTTGTGGGTTTTTCGCATTACAAATACATACATATTCATCAAGACCCTGAAGGACTCATCAACACCCTGACAACTATTCTAGTATTAAGGTACTGCTTATTTACTCCGAATCAGGATTGGAGTGATGTTATTAGAACTGGTAGGACGTCCCACCCACATTTCTGAAAGCTCTGGTGTTCCACTGCAAAAGGAGAAAAACACAATTTGCCTGCATACAAGGATGACCCAGAAAGCTAAATCCTTTCCCCAGGAAAAATAGATAAACTTGTGCTTAAGTTCCTATTATGGCAGTGCATTCAACTGTTACCTAATAGAGAATGATGTTAGATCACCGAGTTTTGCCTGGAATTTTAACATCTCTGCATGCAGCTCTTTCAATAAATAACCCAGCCCAGGTGGTAGAATAAAGAAGTCTGATGGAAAAATCAAACAAACAAACAAACCACCCAACCAATCCTTTGATCTCAGTAATGACTAGCAAGTCAATCAAACTTCCCTAGCGCTTTGTCTCATACATCAAGGCTTGAAATCCAGAGTTTGAAGCCGAATACCGGTCACTGTGTTGAGCCAGCTGCAAATGCATACCACTTCTGACAATGCATCTGTTTACAGGACACTGCTATAAAACGTCTGTGGTGCTTTGCTAATTACAAGCACCACAGTCATAAAGCATCAGCCTCAGCCCTGTACTAGTGTGTAAAGGGAAATGCATACTATTAGCACTTCAGTCCCAAACCCTGAAGAGTCCAGCGGCATGTAGAACAATGCATTTAATTTTCCACAAGTGCCAGTGGATGCCAAGGAAAAGGTTGGGGGGTTTTTTAAGTAGTTAGTAATCTTACTGTCCCATTTGAAAATGACTCAGATCAGACCCTTATCTCACCCCATCTCAAGGTAGAGCTCAACTTGAATACAATTCCCCTGTTTACACCACAGGATAACCTACCTCTAGACATTTAAGAGATTTGAAAAACAAAAAGATAACAACAAAACCACAAATTGCATCTGGAAATAAGGACTATATCCTCAGCACCACTACATGTTTAATTTAATCAACAAGGATTTTTAAAGCTTAGATATCCATGCTCCCACATACACATTTAATGGCTTCTTCCAGTATACTTGTTCCGATTCTTTGAATTTGGAATCAGCACCACCATTAAGGGGTGCTTCCTCCTACGCACCAGTGAGGGACTCTCCAACACCACTTCCAAAGGGTACGAAGATTTCCTTTTGCTGATCTGAGAACACATCTCCCCCAAATTGTAGTCTGTCCACTGTCACTTGAAATACTAAAATTAATTCCGTATTTTCTTCCCTGACATACCTTTCACAGCTTTTTCTGGTTGCTTAGTGTAATACCTTTTAGCAGTTTGACATCTACCATGTTTAATCTCCATACTACTGTTCATTCAATGGACCGGTGTAATTTGTTCACAATTCTAAAAGGCAGCACAAAGAAAAGTCATTCTCCCTAGTAATAACATATATACACACAGAAGCCAGGAATAGAAGGCACAAATAAAGCTAGATTATCTGAAAAGTCTGTGGTTGCTTCTTAATGGTAATTTAAGTTATAAACAATAGGCAGCTCCTACTACAAGACACTTCAATCGGATTCACAGCAAATGGAGGAAGGAGTAAACTGAATAATTCAGATTAAATCCTCATTATCAGGAAAAGCAAAGACAAGAACTCAAGCTCTTTACCACATTTCTGGCTGTCCTTTTTATCTGACACATACAGTACAATTCTTGATGTACACTGTGAAAGGCTCAGTTAGGTACCTACACTTGCTCTCTTTTGACTAAGAGTTGTAAATACAGTAGATAACTGATTAGGTTTTGGTTCCACAGAGTATAGTCAGGGATTTAACTTTTTTCATGGGTTTTATGCATTATTGGGTGTGTTTTCAGAAGTTTCCATCCCATTTGCTCACTTCTCTAACTGGTCCAAAAGGTCTGTTGTCTTCTTGGTTCAAGAATGCTCACACACAGAGCTGACTTGAGACCTGGCAACATGGAAGGGTGTGAGAACTACTTAGTGTACCAGATACCTTTGTAACAGAAATTTTCCCCACTTTATTGCCAAGTCACCGCAGACAACCCTACCCTCTGCTGCACTGAGTGCTATAGAGACTGACATTTCCAGAAGGAAGGCAAGAGTTATCAGCTTTTACTTTGCTCAAACAGGACTCTCAGCTGTGCTTACATGGTAAAATTGACAACGCTGTTCTGGCTGGCTTCTGAGACAAGCAAGGATATAGAGTAGTCAGAAGAATATTACCTAGTTCTCATACATTTACATGCATCTTATGCCACATTTTTCTGTTGTTTGGTTGGGTTTTTTTTCCCCCTTATTTAATTATAAGAAAGGATGGAATAATGATCCCGCAGAAAGCACAGATCATTGTTAGGTGCAGACATTCAAGCGTTTAGGACCAAGAAATCAAAGCCAGACTTAGCAGATTTTTGCGGAGTGCTGAGTCCCCAGCAGTGCTTGTTGTGCCATGGCTAGTGTTTCAAAAGCTCCCCGCACATAAGGTTCTTCTGAACTCTTTTGAGAATGCAGATCTAAGTATCGCATTAGGAGCCGCTGTGTGCTTAGCATACTTAAGTATCGGATCTCTATTGTGGGCTCTTCTGAGCCCTTTTCAAAATCTGGTCTCTACTTCAAACACACAGCTTCATGCATTGTTTCAGCCCTTGGAGGATTCAAGAGGTTTATAATGAATTTTTTAAATTGAGAAACTTGAATGAAAAGTGCCTTTTAACAGCTATATAAAGTAGGTTATCTCAGGCAACACATCTGTTATTGTTGCTACAGGAGGTATATGCCAACTATAAATACCATTTATTAGCAGTGAATGATAAATCTTCAGTGTAACTGAAGGCTTAATAGCAGAATGAATTAACTCTTGCTCATACAACTGCAACTTTAATTCTAACTTGAGGCATTAATGGGGAAAAACCCTCCAACTCCTAACTTTCACCAGTTAAGAGCCACATCAAATGTAAGCAACCAGCTAAAATAAAAATAGCCAGTGGCTATTGGTCATTAGTATTTAGCAGTGAGCAGCTGCTCTAGCTCTTTAAATAGATGATAGTCTTCCTGAAAATGTAAAGACTTGATATTAGTACTTTCATTAGCTTTACCTCCACATTTAGACTATCTAGGCCAATATCATGCCTCTCTTCTTTCAACTTCAAGACAGGAGAGCAGAAGGGCACAATGAAGCTTAAAGAGCTTTCCACACCATGGAAAATGTTTTTGGTAAGAATACAAATATTGCAGTACAAAAAAAACCAAACCAAACCTTCCCTATTTACTCAAATTCCTCCCTCTCCTGGAAGCCAGAAGAACACACAGGGATGCTAATGTACTATAAAGAAGCAGAATGGGTCTTTTAGAAACCCAAGCCTAAATGTTATAATTCAAGCCAGTCTTTATCATGTACCAGAGAGTGATGTGGATATCTCTATTTTATAGACTGGGACCATGAAACACTCAAGGATGAGAATCTCAGTTTAAACTCACAGAAGAGGTGGACCTACCATTAAGATTAAAATATAATTATATAAATTATATTAAACTAAATCATATTTTGCATGTCACTCCAGAATTTAATTCTGAATTGTCTTATAATTAAATTTGGATCTTCCAAAACCATTGAGGTTATCAAGTACCCCAATTTGTCTTACATATTAGTATAGTTTAAAAATAAATGTAAAGTTTTCTAATAGTTATCTGCAAACCCTTAAGCTTCTTTCTTTCCTTTTCACCAACATGCTCACTCCTTTTCATGAGAGATCTCTCTGTATCTATCAAAAGTGACAGTAGCAAAGATTCAACAGTAGGAAATAAACTGTAGCTGAAGGTATTTTGAATCAAAAAAATGCTTAGGCATTTTGCAACACAGGGTCTTCTATATAAAATTATTCTGGTCACATTCTACTAGTGACAACTTAGGAATTAGTCTCCATGGATGGAGAGATGAAGACTAGCTAGATATCAACAAAAAAAACAGCCATCAGATCATCTGAGAGTTCAGTATGTGCTCTTAAGACTCCATCCTCATCTGACCACCAAAATTATTTTGGGAAATAGGCTTAGATTTTTCCCATTTCTATCCATAAAAGCCTCTCCTGCAAACGTAAGGAAATGTCACCCTACAAAGCCAAGGGTTCCCGAGTTTCTTTGCACTGCCTTTAGCATTTGCAAAAGCAAAGATTAACCATGTTTGTAAATCAGATCCCTTGCATTTGCTATGGCTCTGATTTATAGCTTTGTAATCTTCTTAGCCCAAATGGCAGGGAAGGAAAAAAGGATATTGGAAGAAGTCATAGCAGATGTGTTCACTTCTAAAAAGAATGCACAACATGTGCTGCAAAATAAAAGCGACATTTGGCAACATAAAATATCTTGGCATCTGTGTGAATTTGTAACTGCAGTAAAATATTGATATGGCTGACTGATGAAGCTTAAGTTTCGTCTTCCTCTCTCTTTGCATGTGTAGGCCTTTACAGGAAGTTTTCTTTTCATACTGTGGGATTTTCTCTGTTTATTGTAGATTTTCAGAATCACCTATCACTATGCCTAACAGAATGGTGAATTTTTTTTTTACAAGTTCTAGTAACTGATAACTTTTTTTTTTTGTGGTCTGACTCCTTCGGGAAAGTATCTGCCTATTTTTTCTCTAAACCTAGTGAATTTTAATGTTTTATTTTAACACATTAGTGAATGAATATTCAGCTTCATTAAAAAAAAAAAAAAAAAAAAAAGGTGAGTTTAGGGTCTTTGGAACAGGGGGCAGGTCTCTTCTGACAACTACAAAAATGTACTGAGGGAGTGCAGGGAAAAAATCAGGAGGGCAAAAGCCAAACTGGAACTTAACCTGGCCAAATCTATGAAGGACAACAGAAAACAATTCTATGGGGGAACCTAGTGACAAGGGATGAGGAAAAGGCTGAAGTGCTCAATGCATTTTTTGATTCAGTCATCACTGGTAGAACAAGCTGTTCCCTGGACGTCCAGCCCTCTGAGCTGGTAGACAGGGGGATGAAACCTTCTCAATCAAGGAGGAAATGGTCAGGGACCTGCCGCGACACTTGAGCACACACAGGTCTATGGGGCCGGATGGGTTGCACCCAAGAATAGTGGAGCTGGCAGATGTATTCAGCAAGCCTCTTTCCATCACTTATCAGAAGTCTTGGCAAACCAAGGAAGTCCCAGTTGACTGGAGAGTGGCAAAAACGACAACTACCTACAAGAAAGTCTGGAAAGAGGATCCAGGAAACTACAGACCTGTCAACCTGACCTCAGTACCAGGGAAGGTCATGGAACCTTGGGTGCCATTACACATCACATACAGAACAACGAGGTGATCAGGCCCAGTCAGCATGGGTTTATGAAAGCCAAGTCCTGCTTGATGAACGTGATCTCTTTTAGGACAACATGATGCACCTGGTGGATAAGGGAAAGGCCGTGGATGTTGTCTACCTGGACTTCCATAATGCCTTTGACAGTGTCTCCCACATTAAAAAACTGTCTGCTCATGGTTTGGATGGCTAGATCTTTGCTGGATAAAACACTGGCTTGATGGCCGGGCCCAAAGAGTGGTGGTGAATGGAGCGAAATCCAGCTGGCAGCCAGTCACAAGTGGTGTTCCTCAGGGGTCAGTGTTGGGACCACTTCTGTTTAACATCTTTATAAATGACCTTGATGAGGAGATGAGGGCACCCTCGGTAAGCTTGCAGATGACACCAAGTCGGGTGGGAGTGATGATATGCTTGGAGGGTAGGGAGACTCTACAGCAGGACCTGTATGGACTCGATTGATGGGCTGAGGCAAATTGTATGAGCTTTCACAAGGCCAAGTGCCAGGTCTTTCACTTGGCCCACAACAACCCCATGCAAAACTACAGGCTGGGGGAAGAGTGGCGAGAAAGCTGCCAGGCAGAAAGGGATATGTCTTAGTGGTGATTAAAGGTTGTAGTGGATGATCTTGTAGGTCTTTTCCAACCTGAAGTGATTCTGTGAAATTAGTGATTAATTAATTAGTGGATTAATTTATCTTATTTAACAGACAAAATACATCCTTTTAACTGTATTGAGAATTTTCATATAGACTGTAAACAGTCAAAAATGTCAAAATGTCCTTTGTACAGGTATGTTTTCTTAAGAGCGAGATAAACCAAAAAATGAATTTTTATGTACACAGGTCCAACTCTGTGTTTTTAGGCCACTATTTACAGAAAACAGCTGTGAATTTCATGTCTGTTTCTGTTTCTTCCCTAGGTTTGAGACTAATCATTCACACTTTGCAAGCAGGCTACTGGAAATTTGAAGCTGACTACAAAGACCCATGAATGCTTTTTTTTTTGTTCATAATTATAGAGGGACTCTGAACTTGCTTGAGCAAATTCAGAGAAGGGCAACAAAGCTGGTGAAGGGTCTGGAGAAAAAGTCCTTTGAAGGAATTGGGATTGTTTAGTTCAGAAAAGAGCAGGTTGAGGGGAAACCTTATAGCCCTCTACAACTACCTGAAAGGAGGTTGTACTGAGGTGGGGGCAGCTTCTCCTCTCAAGTAAACATTGACAGGACTAGAGGAAAAGGATTGAAGGTGCACCAGGGAAGGTTTAGATAAAAGGAAGAATTTATTTAGTGAAAACATAGTGAGGTGCTGGAACAGGCTGTCCAGTGGTGGACTCATCATACCCAGAGATATTAAAAAACTGTGTAAAGAAGGTACTTCAGAACATGCTCTAGTGGGATGGTGAGGTGGTTTTTTGGTGGGTGGTTTTTTTTATTTGGGGTGGGGGGGTTCTTTTGGTGGGGTTTTGGTTGGTTAGTTTTTGGTTTGTTGGGATTTGTTGTGTTGTTTTGGGGGGGTTTTTTGGGGGGGTAGGCATGGCGGTGGTGGTTTTTATTGTCAATAGTTGGACACAGTGATTTTAGAGGTCTTTTCCAACCATGACAATTCTGTAATTGCGACCTTCTTTCCTGAAGTAACTTAAGCATGGAAAAAAAAAAATCCTTTAGAATCTATGTGTCGGCATTTGACCTCTGATGTGTTTGGCTGGAACAGAGCAAGGAGATAAAAATGGAAATGAATGTTAGAGTGTTAAATATTTACTATATTAAAGAAAACTGTCATTTAGCCCCCACAAGGCCTTAATACTTTTCAAAATCAGCTTCATCACTTTTGGATCTATCACAAACCATTTTTACCTCCTCCACACAACCAATCAATGTGCACCATTAAAAAACACTGCATCCAGATTTTAAGAAAGCCTAAGAGATTATGAATATTGAGAGTACTTCAAATATAATTTCCTCCTCATCAAAACTTTGGTGTCTGTTCTGAGTGAAGATATAGTATGTGGAGGCTGCAAACTTGTTCTTTTAATCCACAGCAATTAATTTCTACCAGGATATACTCCCACTTCCTGGAGAAGATTTATCATTTGGGGGGTGGGGACTGAGGACGCTGTAGCTTCTTAAATCAGAATGAAAACAGCCTGTCATGGCTGTCATGGGTCTGTAACAGACTGTAAAAAAAGTGTACTGCAATCATATTTGCTGTCACTGTATTACTGTCTCGTGCGAAAAGATTTTTTCCTATTCAAGATCTTTTTTTATTTGCTTACATTCCTGTTAAGCCTATGAAATTCCTATGCATTAACCTTCCTATCACTGAAATTACAGAAGTCTGAGGAAGACTGGCAATATTTGTTTGTAATATCACTTTGGAGTCAATACAGGAAGTCAAAAGTTAAAAAAGGTGCTAGTAGCTTGTGCAGACTACAAAAATTTCACTTGCAACAGGAACATAATTCCTGTAATACACATCATCCAATTGAGCATTTTCTACCTAGTTTTCAGGTTATTATAATGAGACCATCTGCTTGTTGCTTTTTCCGGTTTTCAGCTTTCCGTTTCTCTAGTTCCATACTACTCTCTGCTGTGGTGATGTTGGCTGCAGAAGAAATAAATGTTTGCTACAAATCAGAGCCATAGCAGAAAAAGTCCAAACTTAAGGAGATAAAAAAAAGTTTTAACAAAAAAGTTTGCTTTCTACCCGGGAGACAGTTATTGGGGTATACACTGCTCTGCCACAAAAAATACAACCCATAAAATACTAGAAGTATTTCATTTAAGAATAAATAAAAATTTCATGTTCAAAATTCATGCCCTTCTTTACACAAATGTTGGCTGCCTTCCTCAGATAACTAACATAACAAGCAAGCTAGTGATACCTTCTCTGTTGTTTTTAATAAAAACTAAGTCAATAACATCTATCTGGCCATAAGCATTACACTACAAACATGAGCCCTCCAGCAAAATATTGAAATGACTCACTGATATTTTATTTAAATAACATCATTTATTTAAAAAAATCCAAACATAAAAACAAAACCAAAAATCAAACAAACAAAATCAAACAGACAAACACAACAACAACAAAACAAACCAAAACCAACAACAAAACCCATAACAGTTGCTTGTAATTGACAGTACAGCTACCTATATAATGTTTAAATCCTGGACAGAATATACTGTTTATACATAATATCAGTAAACATTTCTATTATGGATTTGATTTACAAGACACGCAGTCTCACTCCCATCCCCTTTCTTGAAAAAGTCTTCTTCATTTAGTGTGTTAAATGATCTCTCACTCCAAATAAAGCTGAAAATGCTATGCCATGTTCTTCCAAAGAACAGGTGTCTGCCAGCTATCACAAAGGATGAATAATATTGATAATCACCATCGCTGTAGAACAAAAGCTAAAATATAGAGAGAAACAGTTGAATAAATATGCCAAAATAAATAAGGCCGTATCTGTTCTACAGAACACAGTGCAATGTAATCTCGCACTTTGCCTGAGCTAGTTTGAGTGTAACAAGTAGTACCAATGCATTTGCTCTACATCCTGCTCCCTGTGCTGGACAGGCCAGGCAATCTCTGGAAATCTACTTTGAGCTAACTTGTCTATCCTTACTGCACACCGAATTGTGCCACACAGAGACAGACAAAGAAGCAGCTATAATACAGTTCAGGACTAATGTGATTGGTATGATCCTTTCCCTCCTTAAAGTCCATCTATCTGTGGCACAAACACAGTAAGCAAAACATTCTAAAACTAGTCAGTGAGCAAATTACATCCTCTGATTAAAAAGCAGATACATACTGACTCCCCAACAAAATTATGTGGTTATTGGCTTAATAGACACTGAGGCAATAAAGGCTTGACAGTGGAATAGGTTTAGAACCAAAACAAAGCCCTCATCAAGCTTTTCAAGCCTTTGCCGCTGTGGGTTTTTAGCTCCGTTTTTGTTTACCTCCTGTATTTCAGCCTGTGGCTGAACAAAAGAGCAGCTGCTGAATCTGATAATATTGTTCAGCTTAGGCATTGCTTAGCAAATCAGAATACTGTTAAATGGCTTTACTTTATTAGACTGCAGGTTTGCATTACTTAGTCTGTATTTCACTGTGTCTGTAGATGACTATACATTTCTTTTGTAATATACATGCACTTAGTGAAACACCTATTTTAGAGCAAAGAATTACTGACTACTAAAACCAGAAGACAGCAATGAGATATACTGGCTAGAATAGGGGCTGTGAAATCAGAATGTGTAAGCTTAGGTTCCAGCTCTACTACTAAGGACTTTGTTACTTAATAAATGACAATAACCAATAAATGAGAATTCAATATAGAACTACAGTGTAAAGGCTCTAGAATTCCACAGATAAGTCAGGTCCTATTAGGAATGCCACCATTCAAAGATAATGGCAACTTATTAATTTTATTTAATTATACTGCATGCCACTTAAATTGTGATACAAGGGTATGTGTGTTACACAGGGGATTAAAATAAGCTGACTTCTAGATCTATGGAAGTTTGGTTCACTATTTTTCATTTTTACATGAGTCTCCATTTATAAAGCCAACAGACTGCTTAGAATCTCCCCATATAAATCTAGCCCTGCCACATCACTGAATCCCATAAAAAAAACCCATGAGGAGCCAATCCTGAATCACTCAGATATTTTGAAAGTGCAGATTGAAAAAAAGAGAAACCACCCTCAAGAAAGAAAAATGCAAGCAGAACCCAGAGAACAAATCGGTGTATCATGGATAAAATGATGGAAGAAAAATCTAGAATGTGTAAAAGGCTTTAAGTGAACAAGTCTATTAATCCAGTTTTACAGGCAACAGAAGTAAAGAAGACAGACTGAAGGAAAACATTTTCAAGTGTATTATTAGTAACATCAGTAGAGCTTTATCTTCATCTTGGTTATTTTCACCAAGTTCCTATAGGAAACAGCAATCATTATAGCTGCTTTCTCTCCTGTTACCTTAACAGTACATAAATGCTCCTACATAAGTGACTTCTGTAAAACTCAAAAGCACCAAAAAAAATCTTTAGCAACTGAAAATATTATGTGTTTTCAAGTGAGGCACTCTTGTCCATTTTTAAGTGTTGGAAGGCCACTAAAGGAGGTAAACACCAGGGTGTTCTCCGGGTGTACACACACTCAGACTGTAAGGCTACAGGAGGAACTATCAGGCCCAGAAATGCCCAGTGTCTCTTGAGCTCATCCAGCCCTAGTCATTTGGAGGCTAAACTGTGATATTACCTACTCAGTGGAGCTTGACTGTTAAACAATAACTTGGCCTGCAGCCAAAACCAGGTACTTAAACAGAAATCTGGTTCTTACAGACTAGAACTCTTCTACAAACTCCCAGAGACAGCATGCAGCCTGGAGAGCTTTCAGAATGTTTGTATTCAAAGAACAGTTACTGCCGAGAAGCACCTTGCAGGTCAGAAAGACAAAGCAGAGGAAATAAGGAAGCTCACTGATAGCAAATTGCCTCGGCATGCAGTGAAAATGGAGCGTGTAGTCAAAAATCGGTGCTAACTTGTCACATGAATCTGACAAGGCAGGAAAAAAAAACAAAACACAGTGCAACTCTTACCTCCAGAAAAGCTGCTAAAGAATGTCTGGATTTACTGTAAAAGTGACAATGATGTATCCCATACCAGAGTCCCCAAGAGACTATGATTAGGAGAACTGGAACAAGTACAAATGAAGCTGTGAGCCTGCTGAATTGCTTTGATGCCTGAGCTTGGGTTCAATTCTTGTCAACATAATGATAAAACAGCTCTGTCATTATAAGTGCTTTAATTTTCTTGTGAATTATCAGGCATTTCTGGTATTTAAACGACATGCATGTTTTAAGCTATATTCCCTATGTCAACCAAAAATTATGGCATTTTTAGCTTGGGTAAGCCTGAGCACTTCTTTTCACTGCCATTTCAAGTATTTTCAAATGCCTCAGAGGTACAGTATCAAAGTAATATTTTAATTCTCAACCCTAATTAATACATCAAGTTGATAACTATTCTTTTCACCTAAAATCGTAGTACTTCAACCTCTGCCTTACAGCTTAACTTTAAAGCCAAAATGAGAATGTCATCTCCCTTTCCTCTTTTATTAAGATAATTAAAATTATCTTGAATTTTTCCCACTCCCACAAATACGTAGCTTGCTTTTGCCTTTTTCCAACATATCTGAGTTTAAAGTCAGCTACCCCAGTAACTGAACTGGAAGAAGATTAACAGTGAACAAATTAGCAGCACACATTTTGTCATGAAATACATGCATGTCACTATTAGCACAGGCAGATGACTAATGTTTCTCAGCTTCAAATATTAAAAATACAAAGTGCAGCATTAACACTTCTCTTGACAATATCCCAAAGAGATTATCTGAAACCAGTTTAACAAAGGTCATACATAGCACAAAACCCCTCCAGCTCAGAAAGTTTCAGTTAAACTGAATGTGATGATGTTTATCCCCTAGTTCTTGTAATTGTGCAGGCCTCCAAAGCATAACAAACCTGTGAAAAAAGTAGCACTCCCTCTTTTCATGCAAGTGCTAGTGATGCTGTCACCTCTCTTTTGCAGAATACTTTCCTGGTCCTCTGTATGTCATTGCAGACTGTCAGCAAGTGAGCCAGAGAATGCAGAGAACCCACTAGATTGCTGATGTGAGACACATAATCCTCTACTCGCCAAGGACTGAACTACTGGTGCAGAAGATAATTAAACACTGGCTATTGTTTTTTTCTCAATACACTAGAAAGGAGATTAAAAGAACAAGGCTTGAAACTAAATCCAAGGCTGCATTATTGCTTTGATACAAGGTATAAATGGACAGAAGGTAATTAAGAGTGTCAGTGGAGGCTGGAATTTTGCATGTTTTGAGAGCAATAAAAAATTTCTAGCTTTGTATCAAAAACACTTGTCTGAAATTAACTGAGAAGGTAATTACATGAGAGCATTTTCACTGCACCTGAAAAACTGTAATGCTAGATCAAAATTGCTTGGTTTGTATTCCACCACCCATGAATTAAGGATTTTCCAGAAAAGCATTTTCTTTGCAAGACTAGTATTTGACAATATCTCCCATTTTGACAGTGACTACAGATTGGAAATACATTTAGTTTATGTTAAGAAAATGACACTGGTAATCGTCCATTTCTTACCAGGCACAAAGAAAAAAACAAATTTTAAAATTTCAGCTAGTTACCTGCCGATTTTATTCTTTAATACACTTTTTAATGGCTCTGGTTCACTTTTAGATAGTAAGAAAAAGGATGTCAATGTTTCTGTCATATAAATAATATTACATAAAATTTTTATTCCAAGTATACCAAATAGATTATAAAGTAGTTATACTTCTGAGTAGTGAATTATTAGGTAGAGAAAGAATATTTTAATAACTGTATTTAACTTGTCTGCAATACCTAAACACAGTAAGAAATTCCTATATTTACACATTTAGGGGGTTTGCTTGTTCTGTTTTACAAGTTGGATTAAGAAGGAAGAAAAATAAGAAGATATGTGACGGCTAGGATATTAAAATGCTCAAATATATTCTACAGACTATGGATGAATAAACAAAGGCACAATCACAAAATAGCAGGGGCTGAAGGGACCTCTGGAAATCACCCAGTCCAACCCACCTGCAAAGCAGGATCACCTAGAGCAGGCTGCACAGGATAACGTCCAGGAGGGTTTTTAAATTCTCCAGAGAAGGAGACTCCACAAACTCTATCCAGCCTGTTCCACGGCTCTGTCACACTCACAGCAAAGCTTTTCCTTATGTTTAGGTGGAACTTCCATGTTCCAGTTTGTGCCTGTTGATATCACTAGGCGCCACTAAAATGAGACTGGCCCCCATCCTCTTAACACCTGCCTTCTATAATATTGATAAAAACTGGTAAGATCCCTCAGCCTTATCCTGGCTAAACTGGACCAGGTATCTCAGCATTTCCTTGTAAGTGAGATGCTCCAGTCCCCTAATCATCCTTGTAGCCCTCCACTGGGACTCTCTCCACTTGCTCCATGACCAAAAAATGTCCTGTACAAAATAATAGTCCATTCTGCTGTTAACAAATCTGACTAGGTTTAAAACCCCACCCACCAAAAAGACAACAAAGCACCACTCCAACAAGATAAAAGGTGAATGTGGACCTTCTATGAGAATCAGAGCTGTCTGGTTAATATATTTAAGCATGCTTGGCCACTTCAACTTCCATTCAACTTCTTAAAACAGAGAGGACATCTGCCTTGTCTTGTATGGTACGTTACCCTAGGAGCATCTTCTTATTCTGAAACCAATGGAAAATAGAAGGCAGAGTGACAGAACTAAAGTTAAAGGATTATTTACGTGAATTAAGAATACATCTGAGAAACTCTGAAGTCATCATTCCCATTTCCAATTACAAAACACAAAACTCATCTTCCTCCAGAATAGGTCAAACCTCTACCTTTCTGAAAACAAACTTTATTGTCATTAATACTCATTAAGAATAACTTTTCTTCACTCCAATATATTGTGCATTGCAGGTCTGACATTCTCTGACATTGCTGAGTAAGAACCACAGAGATTTTTTTGGCTTTCAGATACAGCTACTGTGAAAGGCCACTGAATAAAATGATTTTGCTACATTGTCCCAGCAATGACCTCAATCCTGACTGAGGAGCTAATTCAATTCCAAGGACTCTCACTATCAGATGCTGTCAATTTGTCTCTTTGTTTTTTATAGTAATATCTAATATGGAACAGACTTACTAGGAAGTGAGCTGAGACCAGCAAAATTCACTTCAATTAGATGGCACAGAAATTTCTTCCCTGGAGGAAAAAAGACCACAGCTTTTCATTCACATACCTGTAAGGGTTGTCAGTAAATAAAGTACCATCATATAGCTTTCTGCTTACAGAGGGGGGGAAAATATTTTATATATGTGCTGTATCTTAGGTATGCATTTTATCATGGTGAAGAAATCTAAACAAAGTGAAAATCTTGAATTTTGAATTCACATATTATGAAGACATCTTTCCTCCCAATTTCTCACTTCCTCTTCTAATGTAATTTCAAAATAGAAGATTATTAGAAATGTATTGGAAGAAAGGAAAATGGTTTGGGAATTTACATTATTACCCAAATAAACTCCAATGGAGTTATTTTTTTTTTTGGTAGAAAGCTGCTTTCCACACAATAATCCATTACTTTCTGAATTGTAATTGTTTTGTGTACATGGTCATTTAAGACTTCACTATACAAATAAGCCTCAGATCAAACAAAGTTCATAAACTGTTTCATCCCAGTAATTTCACTAGGAATTTTGTATCTATTAATATTATCTCTACTGTCAATACGTCTCAATCGAAATCACACTTTACTAGTGTCTGATAGCCTTCTATGATGGTGTGACTGCTGGGTAGATGAGGGGAGAGCAGTGAGTGCTGTCTACCTCGTCTTCAGCAATGCTTTTGTCACTGTCTCATGTAACATCCTTGCCTCACAAGTAAGCTTAGGAAGTGGGGGTTAGATGAGCAAAAATTGAGATGGATTGAGAACTGGCTGAATGACAGAGCTCAAGAGGGCTGTTCATCCTTGATGAACTGGATCTACTGCTTTTATCACCAGCATCAAAGACTTCAAGCATCTGGTTGGGACTATATGCTGCTAGACTTACTGAAGTTTTTATTTCTCCTTTAATAAGTTTCCATTCTCCACTCACAAAAGAGGTTCTGAATTTTGGGTCAAAGAAGGTTTTTTTCCATAATCATTAATAACTCTTTAAAATAATTCCATATTATCACAAAATCAATGACTTGTGTTACTTACTAAGTCATTATTTCCTATTCACCAAGTCCAAGAAAATTATACTGCAATAGAGCATTTGCCACAGTAACATTTTCATCATAACTAACACAGGCTAATATTCTGTGTAAAATTACTACCATGAATTAACTTTATGTCTGTAGAAAATGAGATTGTATGTAATTACTGATTTCCATTCACAATAAACTAAGCAAATTATCTTCACAAACATAAATGCACCATAAATTTGTTTTGAGGCATAATGAAGAAATAAATTTGTGAAAGAAATATGGACTGAATCTGCCAAATTATTGTAAATGATAGCTTCTTTAAAATTAAGGCATGTAATTGCAATTGGAAAATGTTATCCTCTTAATGGTTGTATTATTGTTTAGGTAGACCAATAATCCTCTTTACTGATGCCTCATTTCTAAACTATTGGCAGATTTTACGCATTTTAATATCAAAATGCCATGCAATCTATAAATAGAATGATTTACCATTTGCAGGATTAGGCTTGTCCTAATGAATTTTAGAGGATTTTAAAAATGGAGATAAAAATGCTTAGAAAAAAGTATCACACTTTTTCCGCTCATGTTATTTAACTGAGTGTACTCATGCAATAGACAAGATTGTTTTAGCATATGGTTCCCCGATTTTAATGTTAATGAGTGAAAATCACCGTACTGAATATGACATTTTAAATCAAATAAAGCAATCAGTTTGATGATGTTTTAACAATTGCACATTACATCCTGCAGTAAAAGTGCAAAGTTAACTTCTTTAAAATGCCACAGAAATTAAAGCAGTCCTATTGTTGTAAGGCACCAGTGTTATTTGACATTTTAAAAGCACTAAATCACATCTGATACGCCCTCTATCTTGTTAACGACCATGCATTTTAAGCCATTGTTAAAAATTTCAACTGCTTTTAAGTAGCCAAGCTTGTAAAAATCATTCAGGTTTGAGGATATTCACGAACATCAGTAACCCTACAGTATTCATCACTATACTGTTGCTGTTATTGTCTCTCAAAAAACCCATTTTTTGCTCATAGCCATTATGTTACTTTTTTCCCCCCTCTCTCTTATGAGTACACAAAAAATGGAATAACCAATGAAAACCAGATCTTGATTTGTCATTTGAAGTAACTGGAGATGGAATCAGTAGAAATTACTACAGACAATCACAGAGGACAGCTTTTGCTTGAAAAGTATTGCACATAGTGAGATTTCAAAAAGGTATCTGAAAACACAGTAGTCACTGTGTCATGCTGCTAGACAGTAGACAATTAGGAGTCACGTTCAAAATTTCCTCCTCAGCACCTCATTTTTTTAGAGAAGTATATTATCATAAACAGCCAAACAAATCTTCTCATTCACATAAGGGTTCTCAGGGTTACTCTCATCCTTGTGGTAACCTTGTCCCATCCCATGCAGGCCCTTTATCCTCTTCTTTCATTCTATTGCACCTACAGTTTTGCTTTTGGTAAAGGAATCTAAAAAAGCTAAACTGCAAAAGACACATAGAAAAAAATGCCTTTGAATGCTTGCCTATTTTGCAGACAGATTCAGGTTGGAATAATAATTTATGATAATTATATATAAAATTATATATAATTTTATAGAATTTCTTTACTTTGGTTGAACAAGTAAGAACTTAGAAAGCTTAGACAAACCCAACTAACGTATTGCTGCATTATTGGAATTTCCTTTCTTACTAGGTATGTTACCACCATGCCCAGGAAATGGGTGGAAGCTCATTACCCACACAGAGAAAACGAAGCTACAGTGAAGCAGAAGCTTGAAAGCAAGTTTGCACTTTCTTCCATGTAGGCTAAGGCAACCTCATCATATTTTGATGCAAAATATTATGGAGTGTATACTTTGCTTTACACTATATTTGTTAGGAATATAGGTTTTATTCAAATAAGCAAAGGTATAGTAACCTTAAAGGTCACAACATCTCTGTTGGCAATAGCTTGTTTCTAAGCTGAAAAATATCAGCTATTTCCTACACCAATCACAAAACCTTGTCTGATGATACTATGACAGCCTAAAATATTATAAAAGACAATTTTATTTATGAAGTGGTGTCTAAATCAATGCTAAAATTGTCCTCCATTGTTTGAAAGAAGACTAAATATAGTTGTCATTCATTATTTTCTTTCTAAACTTATGGATGTCCAAGTTTTGTTTTCAAATTGAGTTTTTATTTTCTTGATAGTGAAAGTAGAGTGGAAAAATATTTTTTTTAGAAAAATAAACATGCTACAAAACATTTTTTTCTCTATAAAGGCAAAATTGTTATTTTGACAGACAGCATGTTAAAAGTCAGGTGAAATTCCTAATGTAAAAAAAGCAAGTTACTCCTCCATTAAACAGAAATTTAATGCTAAATACTGGGAATTTTAAAATAAGGGGTTTTTAGGGATGGTTCATAAATGGAAAAGCAAATTATATGCGTTGTTAACAGCTGTTTGCCCTCCCTCTCTTCCCTGTGAGGTCTTCTGCAGACACCTTCTGTATTATGTACAAACACAAAGAAGATTCCTCACAGCCCACTTCTCATGTTTGGGCTGCAGTACCTAAGGGCAGAGTTGAGCTCTGCTCCTAGCACCAATTACTGCAGTTATCAATGAGGCAAACACTCCAAGTGGCAACAGCTGAATTAACGCTCCTGCCAACTACTACATAAAGCAGTGGTAGTAAAACAGAATATAGAGATTCCAGCATTGTAAATTAGTCTGTAATGAGAAAGTGATTCTCAGTCATCCAGATAATCCAGAGAGATCTTGTTCTTTGCTGACTGCCCTATGCATAAAGAAATCAGTTTGAATCCCAGTATGAAATCATTAAACCAGTCTGGGTTTGATTTTTGTCACATAGTGCTGGGGGAACACAACAGGTAACTAGAGATGAAAAGTAATTAATATGAGAAGTAATAAATAGCAACTGCAGATAACCTACAAACGATGGGAAAAGGACAAGCATGTATCACTGAGCAGAATCCACATATCTTGAGTTTATTTCATTGTTCACTGAAAGTACACAGAAAGCTCACCAGGGAAAGGGACCACTTAACCTGAAAGGCTATTTTATACTCATTCCATATTAACCAGGTGGTTTGCCATTATATGCAGACAACTAGGTACTTACTAATATTCCCAGTTTGGCTTCTCCCATCATATCCACCCAAATCAGGCTTAGCATGTTCCTGCTAATCTAAGAGAACTGTGACATGGGGAGTTATCCCATTCTACCAAGAGACTAAAAGTGGAAACTTTCACATTAGGCATCTTGCTTTGCTTTTTGTGAATAAACCACTCCAATTACAATTTTGTAACTCCTTTATACAAAGTAAATCCATATGTTTTAAACACTGAAATCAATCTGTGTCTCAGTATTAAAATCACTAAGTAGTGCAGGCTGAAAATCCAAAGGTTAAAGACAGACTAATGCCTGAAGTATCACTGGAGAGGCAAGGCACTTACTGTTCGATTTCTTACTGCCTTGTGCTCTGTTGAACATTCAGGTGCAAGGGACTTAACCCAAATAAAAGCAGTTAAAGGCTACATTGGCTACATTGAAAAGAAACCTTTTCATTCACCAATTTTTAAGAGGATTGTATAGCATAACTAATTAATATTTTCATGGGGTTTCAATTCTGGAATGAAGGGAAATACTTCAAAATAGAGCTACTGCACGCAAATGTGGATGTCTCTTCAAGTAGTTTAGTGCCAGGCCAGATATTTTCTATTCCATATGCATGAAACAGATGTCTTTGAGGCCTTGTAGGTAATCTCAGCTCTAGAGAGCTTCACTGCAGAAAAACATGAATTACCACAGTCCTAAAGTTATGGCTTAACCCAGGGGCTGCACAGAACCACCAATACTTCCATAATGTGGAAGAGAAGAGAAATATTTACTTTCAATTACGTGTCTGTGAGGATAGCTTAGCTAGATTGATTTACGAGCTGATACCTCTTGCCTCCTCTTTTATATTGTCCAATTTGTGAGATTGTTGCAGGACTCAACAATTTCATTAGTGTTCACAGAGAACGCTATTTTGAGCACTGAAAGTATCCCAACAACTAGCTATCTATCCTCTGTAGTCATTGTTCATTTGTGTATGGGGGAGGGATTAAGGGAATATGCTACTGGCTGAAACAGAGCATCTCATCCCAGGTAATTTTCATGCTGTTGCACTTACTACTTATTTCAGGCTACTTTAAAGCAGGACAGCAAGTAAGTAAGCAGTGAAAGACTACTACTCAAAGAAATTTAAACACTTGCTTAGAAGCATAAGAGGTGGAGCTCCGTATGAGGGAAATTCTGGACAAAAGGCTAGAGGGGAAAAGAAAATAATCCAAGAAATAATACCTAGTCACAAAATGCATCTCTTTCATGAAACACTGAACAATGTGACATGAGCTGAAGAATACCACTGTAGTAACTTATGTCTGGCACTCAGGGACATTTCTTTTTCCACAGAATCCAAAAGAAAAGCTGATAATTTACTGATCTTTACTTTAGCAACAACAATAACAAAAACACACACACAAAAAAAAAACAAAAAAACAAACCAAAACCAAAAGAAACAGCAAAAGAGACCATGAAAAAACCCCTGCAACTACCACCAACCAAAATCTTAGAATATACAAGCAAATGTCAGAAAAAGCCACCATATCAGCAGCATCTGCCAAGAATGAGCACTTAAATATATTTCTCTATTTATTACACAACAATCACTGTAGCTTCAAAAGATAGCCACAGACTATGAGGAACTGTGGTTGGTAACAGGAGGAACATTCCCAGTGCATATAGCATATGAAATAATACCATATTCATTGAGAGTCATTCCAACTTGTATTAACAGTATTTTCCACAGAAAAGCCAGTGCAAATAATTGTGGCATTAAAGAAGAGGCACTTACCCTTGTAGCTGAAGAATCAGCCCAAGGAAATTTGCCTTATTGAATGGAAAACTGGACTTTATAAAGGCTTATAATTAGAATCCAATCTTATATTTGCTTGTTCTTCTCTACTGCCTACCAAAAATTCTATTTTAAAAGGAAAAAAAAAAAGGTTGGAGAGAAAGTGAGAGATCTCAGAGAATGAATTCTAGGACATTATATCCTCCCTTGCTCATGATGTAGACCCATTTTACATGATTGCATATTTATGTCCTCACCATCTGAGGCTCTCCATCCTGATCAAGTAAGTTCCCAAGTATCTCAAAGACAGAGCTACAAAACCTTCAAACTTTATTGAAACAATTGACACTATAATGTAAATGAGGCTGGAGTATGAATATGAAATGGATGTTGCAGATCATCACCTCTGCTTCAAATAATAGCACAAATCAGGCAAAAAGCAACAGACACACATGGATTGACCCACCTCCATAGGCACTCTGGTTTTACCAGAAATCCAAAAACGCTGGTGTCTTCAGGTTTGCAGGCTAGGGAACAACATCTGGATATATACAGCTCTAACCAAAAGGATTTGCATTCAAGATAAAAAAAAATAGTTGAGGCACAGTCAAAGAACCAGGCATGGCTTTGAGTCATACATCTGGCTCATTTCAAGTTGGATTCTATTTAGGGAATGAATCTGGGTTTCAGTAATAGGACTGAAGAATAAAAATAATGTAAAAAAAAGAGAGTCACGTTCTCAGTTGGTCAGTGAATTACAAAACTTCAGTGGTTTTCATCCAGGCAAGCATATGGACCAAATGTGTGTGTGTGTGTGTGTGTGTGTGTGTGTGTGTGTGTGTGTGTGTATAAATATAAACTCCAATGTCTTAATCTTCTACTTATCATTGCAGGAAGAAGCAATATTTTTTTTCCTGATGGGAATTAGGAAATTCCAAATTTAATAGAGATACTAGAGTGCAAAGAACTCATTTTAATGCAGAGGATACATTAGGGAGATTTGATTACAATAACAAAGAGCACTTCAAAATTTAAAAATTACGTTCAGTCATTATAATGTTGAATGAAAGCTAAAATCAAGAGAATGACTCCTCCATGTAATGCCTACGTGGATTATTTCCCTCCAGCTCCCAAAGACACTAGAGTCACAAAACAAAATAAGCTTTAAGAATAAGACAGTTTATACAGACTAAAAAATCCCTTTGTGGTAAGTGCCAACAAAGAACACATTGTACATTAATTGCTGGTCTCTCAGTCCAGACCATCTGTCTCTGCGATGTAATGAAGGCTGGCAGCATTGCTGCTATTTGCTCAATAACTAAAATTGGGTCTGAACTAAACCCTCCTCACTGTCTCGTTACACTATCAGCTTGACTTTTGTGAACCGAGATACAAATGCAGTGCACAGGCACCTTTTAGCAGCAATGGCTGAGCCTGCTGTAATGTGCCTGAAATTGTGAACAGAGGGTATTAGCAAGGATAATGAGAAAGAAGTGAAAGCACCAACCACACCTGAAAGCAGAGTGCTTTGTAACTGCTGTGCTTTCACATGGCGAGAATGTTCAGTGCATACGGCAATATTGCCTCTGCGTATTGCTGAGCCACTGTGAAAGTTCAGACTCGTTCCAGTACTAGAACTTGGAAATATATTTCTACTTGTGTAGATGGTATCTATAAGAAATCTTATTTGACTCACGTTTGTAGAGGCAGCTGTGAAAGTCTAAGTAGTCTTAGTTTAAATAAAGGATAATGAAATCCCAGAAAGCTGTGTAGCAGCATCTGATATTATTATGCAAGAGCCATAAGTCATATGATCTGATCTGCAGGAGCAGAAATATAAGCAAGGGAGAGACTGTGTTTAGCATTTAGTGTTTTTATGCAAAAGCAGAACACTGAAAGCAGCTCTTTGGAATTTACACTCCTCTGTCCATGGTAGTGACATGATATATTCAAAGAACTCGGAAAGAAATGTTCTTGCTTGGAGGTTTTAAGGAGACAGTGAAAAACCACAGTTCTCACTACACAAAAAATTCTTCCTGCTTTGTGATGCCCACACAGCCCTGAAGGTGTGGTGTTTTAAAAGAAATAATTTTAATGTTCACTCTCTGTGGCCAAGATACATGTGAGCTAATGCTCAGATGGTTGGCTGCTCAAGAGGAGGATGCACGTTATCCTTGAATTTGTGCCTTCTCTCCACAGAATACATACGTTGCTTAAGAAGATAGAGGGAGGATCTTTTCAGCTGACTATCGAAGACAGAACCGACTACAGGACTGTGGCAACAGTCCAGTTACTACTCCCGCTAACACTAGAAGTTTTAGGATGTGGGACACACACACACACACACACACACACACACACACAAAATCATATATACGTAATTGACATAGAGCTCCAAAATAATGTGGTCATGTTGCTGCAAATCTTCTCTTTGGAAAGCTGGATTCGTCAGTTCCTAGCCTGCTGAGGATGGCTGATTATTTTTCATTATTTTCTGGCTTCGAAGTGAACTGGGAGAAGACAGAGGTTCTACTGCTTTCCAGATTTTGCCCAAGGAAATCTGTCCTCATCTTGGAGACTGGGGTGGTTTTTTTTTTAATATACTGCCAGATTGTTACAAAGCATTCAGGTACTTGGGATTCTCAATAACTCATTGACATGGGGAGCAAACATTTTTCACCATTAATTAAAATCCTACAAAGAGATTTTGACAGATGGAAGTGATTGAACCTATTGCTACAGGGAAAGGTCAAATCCATTACAATGATTTTCACTCCAAAAAATTAATTATTGGCTGTTGAAGATAGCATTGCAGAGTCTGAAGAGGATTTTTTCCCCAAAGTTACAACAACTGTTCAAAGAGTTTCTATCAGATGGAAAAGGCATTACTGTACTCAGACCAAAAATGCCAGAGATAAATAATTCTGCTCAATCTACCATGCATAAAAAAAAAACTAACACTGATCTGTTATAACATTAAATGCTTATAAAATTTTCCAGAATTCCATTCTAGCAGTGGTACAGGTTTTGTAAAAATGGGAATGTTTGCCATTCTATAAACAGATTCTCATTTATGAAGATCCAATGTTCAGGCTAGAATTCATCTGGGTTTTTGTTTCCAAACCACTGTTACAAAAAAAACAAACCAACCTGTGTTTCTTGGAAACTGTGAGCTCCTTCATTCCATGGGGACATAGGATTTTTTTCCCCAAAAACAATGCATGTGTGCCTCAGAAGGGGAAAAAGAAAAAGTGTTCACAACATATATAAAAACAACAGGTTTGGAGATGGGAATTGAACATGGGGATCCAATATCCAGTACTGGGCTGCTCAGCAGAGGAGAGACATGGAGCTACTGGAGAGAGTCCAATGGAGGGCTACAAAGATGATGAGGGGACTTGAGTGCCTCACACAGGGAAAGGGTAAAAGAGCTGGGACTCTTCAGCCTATGTAACAGAAGGCTCAAGGAAGGATCTCTTCAATGTAGATAAATATCTAAATGAAGGGCTTAAAGAAGATGGAGCCAGGCTCTTCCAGTGGTGCTCAGTGACAGGACAAGAGGCAGTGGACACAAAATGAAACACAGGAAGTTCTAGTTGAACTGAAGAAACCACTTTTCCACTGTAAGGGTGACTGAGCATAGGCTGCTCAGGTAGGTTTTGGAGTCTTCATCCTTGAAGAGATTTGAGAAACACCTAGTCCTGAGCAGCAGCAGCCGCCTACTCTAGGTGAACCTAGCAATATTTAACAGCAGGTCAAAAATTCCCAGAAAAAAGTGTCAAAAATGTAATTCACCAATGGACAAAGCTAGGTTGCCTGTTTGTCCATGGTGTTATTTAAATGAAATCCTACAGAAGCCAACATTTTCAGATGTCTACGTGAGAAAAGACATGGTCTTCTCCCAGCTCTGTGACTCCAACAGCTGATAATGGAGTAGGCAGTAGAATATATTTGAGCACTGTCTGAAACCTGATTATGCATGACTTTCAGAGAGCATAAGCCATGAAAAGTATACTTGATGCAGCCTAAAACTTCCAATCTTTTTCATTTTTATGGTTTCATACTCATGCAAGCTTGAAAATTCCTGAGAGAATATGTGGTAAAACAAAAAAAAAAGAAAAAAAAAAAGAAAAAAAAAAAGTAAGCAACATACTCCTGCAACTGGTGCCAGACCAGTGGGACTGAAAATGTGTTATCCAAAGATACAGGGAGGCAAACTATGATACAGGAAGATCCTTCTTTTTAGAAGTTAGAAGCTCAACATCTCTGCATGAGACAGAGAAAAGTAAGGCAAAAAATACAAGTCAAGTCTTCACCTTGACTTGAAGGTCAGAGTCTCATCTACTTGATGACACTTTAAACTTCCACTAACAAAGCAAAAATAAACAAGGATGTGAATTTGCACCCAAAGCTGCTCCAAGACATTCTGGTACAATAAAGTGACATTTTTCAAATGTGGCCTGCTGCCAAAATCCTTTTTTTCTAGAACTATGATTCACATCTAGCTAACAACAAGTCCTAAACCAAAAATTTTTCAGTTGTACACATTTTTACCTCATTCCACAGACCAGGCATTCACATGTTACAACAATGTGACTTAAAGATAAGGCTGGCAAACAGAAAACCACCCTTTTGGTGGCACCTTGCAGTTAGGTCAATAACACAAAGCTGCATGTAATGTAGTTTATGCTTTACAGCAACAGCTGGAGAGAAAGCACTTGAAGCATAAAGCAGGCCTCTCATAGACAGATGATTTTGTACTGCAAAAAAAAAAGTTAATTTGTAAGAAGATAACATCTCAAAATTTTTTCAATAAATGTGAGGTCCAAGAGAGTATATATAGGATTGCATTTCTGAGTTTTGAGATGTGGTATGTCAGGGGAAAAAAAAAGCCACTAACTAAAATTCACTATCTCACTCCTTGTGACAGAAGTAGAAGTCACATCAGCTTATCTGTTTGAATATGTTGTTGAAATAAAACAGGCTGACCTTGTTTCCTGAACAATCCATTCTACACTATACTTCTGAATGTCTTTTTAATATAGAAAGGTAGACTAATAGTCAAACATACCTCTGCAAAAGCAAAGATTCAAATAATTTTCCTACTATCTCCATTACAATCAAATTATTTAAGAACAGTATCTCTTAAGAATGACAGAAAAGCATATTTTGATAGTTTTCAAGCACTCTCTAGCAAGGTCATCTCTAAATGGAATGAAATATACCCATTTCAGTTTTCTAGTAGTCAGCACACGATTTTTTACACAAGACACAAACACAGCTGGTACTTAGTTGAACAACAGTAGATGCAGTAAAGGCAAAGAAATATTTCACCCTGGCTTTTATTCCCTGCTACTGCATTTTGGGAACCACAGGCTAGTTCCCTAAAAAGCCTTTTTGTGTAGCCTCTTTATTTGGTGACTATTTGCTAGGAGAAAAGTACATGGTAGTACTTCACTAATATGCAGCACCATCCAAAAAGTCACTAACTTACAGAAAGGAAAGCATTCTTCCTTTTCTTAAAGAAGGATGCAATGGATGTATTACCGTTGCATGCCAGATAGTGCAGGCAATGCCTTCAGAGCAATGTCTTGTGCTCAGTGGAGCAGTGAAGTTTGTGCTATGGGGTAACAATTAACAACTACAATATGGCTCAAAGTAAAAACTCAGTGAAGCTGATGAAAGGAGGTGGGAATGAAATTGCTTCACTTTCCTTCAGATTCACTTTCTATTATATAAATAGAACTTCTGTTCAGCCGTTCTTCCTCCACCTCCCAAAAATGTGCTAACAGCCTTTTTATCTAACCAAATATCAACCAAACACCCTGGGAACGTAAAAAACAGAAATCAAGATTTTACAGAGTAAAGTTAAAAAAAAAACTGTTTCACTGTATCAGGCACAGTTATAACTTAGTGAATAAAAACAAACACTAGGTGTTTCTACAACCGTATGTACTTGATTCCAGTCTAACTGGAATGATTAGATTCGTATTTACATAATCTCTCATGTAATCATTAAAACACCTGTGTATTTTGACATTACCATCAATGTTAAATTATTAATATATTTATTTCAAGTACAGGTATTTTGTTTCCAAAGTTATGAGTACTAGCAAAAACATGACAAAAGCTTGGTGCAAACTCTAGTTTGCAAATAAAACTTTGACTAGGGTTTTTATAAATGTTAAAAGATGTTAATAAATGTACTCTCACAAATCAGGACCACTTCACCATATTTGTTCATGAAAATATAACCTACCTTTCTTTAAAAAAATTAGGTTTATACAACTTATCTTTTGCTATTTTTTTTCTACTTCATAATGAAGGAATGCTTATTTCTGTAACTAGCTTTCTGGGCTATCACTGTTGACATCCCTAAGAATTTACAGACTGACTAGAAGTTCACCCTAACACCCTCTAGATATTAGCTGCATCTGGAAGACATAGATAGTTCAGTGCTAGCTTCACTTTTGCTTCTAGTAAGCAGGATGTAAGCCTGTTCCCCTCAAAACACCACCACCACTCAAACGTGCAAACAAAAACCCCAAAACAATACTGAAACACATTAGCACATGACTGTGCTAATAAATGTATAAATGGTGCTTACCCATGACATACTGTTCTAATAACGTGACTATGGGTGCAGAATTGTACTGTGTTCTGCTCAGAGGCAGGGCTAGAATACAACTACTGACAGTGGCCTGGGCACTCAAAAACACTGCCTGCACTTCCTCAAATGAAGCTCAACCTACACATAGATTGCAGTTATTTCGTGTACATTGTTTTCTGTTTTACACACCTTGTCAAATAATCTTTATTACAAGCTTTTGGGAAAGCTGCTCAGTAGCATGATGGATAATTTAGCATTTCTGTACTATCTGTTAATGACTAAATGCTGAACCTATGGGCTGACATTTTCATCATGTGCTGTTTTCAGATTGGCTGAAACCAAGAGCCTTTTGTTGCAGTCAATCTGAATGCATCAGTTTAACAACGCTACAGTGAACAACTGACATCGGAGTGCACTAAAAGAATGATTACACACAGTATGCATCAATCACTTGGCAGAACAGAAATACAGAGTCAATGCAATAGAACAATATCACATGATAAATACCTTCCCCCTTGAAATTCTTGTGCCTCAGCATTTACAGATGATATATGGCCAGGCTTCACCTTGACATTTTTCCCATAGCAGCAGACTATTGTCCTTGTGACATTTTTCTTTGAAGACGGATCATACAATTTATTTTTTTTTCCAGGAAGAATCTGAATTAACTTACACTCATGAAAGGATTTAAATACTATTTAAATTAGGAAGTTCAAACTGGGAATAACTTTTTTTATTTTAATAATAGAACAGGTTTGATTCCCTTTTCTAAAATAATGTTTACCTGCTTTAGCATATTTCCCACCACCACCACCACTTTCTCTTCTGGTCCCCAGAATCTCTTCTGCTAGTTCTCTCTTAGTGGAGATAACTATTCCTAGGACACAGAGAACAGTCCTTTTAGAATTCTACAAATAGTTGATTCTTGTGGGAAAAAAACCAAACCAAACCAAAAACAAACAAACCAACCAACCACCTGTTTATTCTCTTGTAGCTGCTTTAGACTGTTTGTTACAGCACAGGTGGCTGTGAGGGGAGGAAAACGCTAGCTCATTAACCTAGCTGCAGCAGCTTACAGAGACAGTCTCATGGATTTATGCCTGTAGAAGCATCCTTTCCAAAATTATGGCTTCAGTGCCCGCCTTCCACATTCTGATATACAGTACACAAAACGTCAGTGAAAACTATGATATTGTGACACAAGGCTAAAGCTGTGAATTTTGCTCTTTTTTATGGGGAAACTACAAAAAAGAAGCCCCATCACAGAGCACTGTTACATGTTTATGGGCTGGAGACACGAACTTCACCATTAAAGGTAATCCTCAAATGTTAATATATTTCTAAATTCATAAAGGAAGAAAGGCACAGAAGCATTTAAAAGATGCTAAAAAACCCCAACCTATTACATGCTGAAGTTCATTATCACTGTAATACAATTGGATTTCACAGAACTGGTTTGTAAATAATCACAAATGAACTGAACATGGTTACTCAGTTTACCCATTATTACAGTTTGATTGCAGAGACGACCATACAAACAACGAGCTCAATTTACCCAATAGCTGTGTTTTGTAAATGGGTTATGTATACTTAAATTCATTTGGTGAAATGTACTCAGTAAATATTTTTCAGTTGTGAACCCATGCAGGATACTCAGTGTTTTCTATACTTCAATGCTCAAACCTCATAGAAACTCTCCTATTATCATTAGACTTACTTGCATTTCATGTTTTGTTCTCTCCACTCAACTTTGTCTTTTCTATTTTGCTGGGTCTTACCAAAATGCATTAAAGTCCATGCAAAGATCCAGACCAATGGCCTATGTATCAGGCCATTATGTTACAGTGGTAATGTGGACAATTACATATTTCACATCTATTTACAACAACAGCTACATGAACTTCATCACATCCTACTACAGCAGTACAAAGAGAAAAGACTGCCTGTACAGTATGCAGAGTATCTGTGCTGGGAGGACTGCCAGGAGTTTGAATAGCTAGGTTCAAGTAAACAGTCACTCTGATAGTTCTCAGTAAGATTTGTTCAAAATGCATCAGGCTTTTCATACCTCTTAAGGCTGCCACATTAGGCTGAAAACTGCTCAATTACAGCCTCTTCAGGGGCTATGGAAACTGCCATGCCTAGGCTCAGTTGACAGTATCACAAGGATAAGCTTTCCAGAAGACTTAGTACTTTTCCATCTGTGATTTTAGCATGGTGAACACACAGCCTCAAGAGACCAGAGAGACACAGTGAACTTGTCCAAGTCTTCCATGAGATTTCTAGCTCAGGGTGATGCCTGAACTTAAAGACAGTCATTACATCAGGTAACAACACCTGCAACACCTCAGGCATGTAGAACAAAAAACGTTCAGCACCAAGGAATTTGAAGGGGGAAAAAAAGTAATGACTTTATTTATAAAACAGGTATTGGAACAGAGCAAGACAAAGATTTTATTTTTCCTGCACAAAATGCTTCAAAAGCCTTTTTTATTTTTCACACTCCACAAAAATATCAAATTTCAAAAGATAAGTAAAGCCACATCAATCAAGGATGACTGGTAACCAGTTATTGATTTGCACACACTGTAAATCTACACACCTGGATGGGGCAGGGGGATGAAGATGTCTTCCTTAATGGATAAAGTATTGGTTTTGTATTGCCTTGCTTTTCAAAACCAGAACAAAACTTTTCTTTCTAAGTTGCTGAGAGAACTAGTCCTAAATGAACATTTGTTAGTGATAGATTTAAATGAAAGAGAAATATCCTTTTGTGTCCACCACCAAACTTCCTTTATTCACATAATTATCAAAATCAATCTCTATATTGGTTGCATCATGTCACACAACAAAAGACAGATGAGTCCAGAGTTAGATGCACACTCAAAGATTCTGTGTTGCTTAGTAACACACCTGTTTAAACAGTGCCATTAGATAATTTTAAATTGACAATCTACCCCATTCTTGTTTACAGTACATTCAAAAGCTATAAAAGCTTTTTGAAAGCAAGAAAGTCAGTGACTTACTGCTATGTTTAATATCTTGAATGATAATAAAGGCCATTTCAAGACCATAACAGGCAAACATAATTCCTCTGAGTTTAATGAAGTTACGCCTGTTTATACCATCTTAGATTTTCTTCAGAATTGTGTTTTTGAGATATAACTTCATAGTATGCTTAGCTGCCTTCCAGTCATGAAAAGAATGTAGCCATTATTATATTTGAATTTTTTTTGGAGAAGAATTGCTAATTAGAAAAAATGCCTTCATTTTCAAAGGCATTAGAACATATTTTTGGTAAAAATTAAAAACTACTATTAATTATGTCCACTGAGACCTATGCAATATCAAGAAAACAACCATAAATTATAACTAGTAGAATTAAAGATCATTCTTACAATAATTTTCAGGTATTCTGAAATGAATGTCTTTTATCTGGTACAATACCTGTGTGCTTTATACAAAGAAAGAAATCTTGACATTAAAACAGGACAGCAATAAATTAATATTTGTCTTTCTTTTTCCTTGTGAACCTTAATTGAATTAATTGAAAATGAAGGTTTATTTTCAAATATATGAATAAATAGGAAGTACTGAAAATAAAATGTATTCACATTTCTTCTGAAAACAGTTGCACATTCTGGGTAGCACAGAATTTGGATGCCCAACTTAACAGGACTTGATCTCTGAGATAGTTAATTTTGTAGCATTCTCTACATTGAGTACCCATATACCACACTGAATCCAAAAAGAACCTATTTACTTTTCTCAACTGATAATTTAGGGCATGGATATTTCTGTTGTCAACTAATAACATATTAAGAGTATGTATTTCTTTATGCTTTGGCTTCTTCATTATTCCTTAAAGGCAAAATTCAGCTGTCAATGTTGAAGGAAAACTTCATGACCTGTGTCCATGCCTGTATTTCCTACTGCATATGAACACTGAATGAAATCAGCTATTCTCTTTATAGGTTTTGTACAAGACAGCTATACTACCTAATCCAGCAACAAAACGCTTGTTTATTTCACAGATTTCTTTTATAGGGTTTGTTTGTTATGTTACTAAACACAAAATGAATTATGCATTATAGAAAAATGAAAAGAAAAAAAGAGCAGTAAGAAACTTGGTTCAACAAGTAACAAAGAATATAGAGAAAGGAACAGACAGTAAGACAGACAACAGAATAGCTAAGGTGAAACACTGAAGCAGATAGTGGAAATTGAGAGACTGACGAAGTCCCACCAGCACCATCTAAACAATGTTAAAAAAAACAAACAAAACAACAAAAATAACATTAAACTAAAGAAAACCCACCTGAGAAGTGAAAAGAGGCAAGCTGATCCTTTCTTTTTGTTTTTTATACAGCATACTTAAACCAGTCCAACAAACAAAACCAAACCCCTATGACTTGCAGTTGAGATTCTTACTTGCAGTTGAGCCCATATATTTTTTATAATTCAATCTACACTTTCTTGGCTACAAATGCAATGGCCAGCAGATATTACAAGGATTCAACACACAGCTACAATACTGATACTTTCAAAGGCAACTGCACTTAAGTACTAAGTCAGCCGAGCAGATCTTCATCCAGCTTCTAGCTGATCCATGGAAGGCAGCTGTGGGCTACAATATGCTGGTGCCTCAGCTGCCTGGCTCAATCTACCAGGCTCATTCCCCAAGTTATTCTATTCAAGCTATCTCTTCAACTACATGCCAACATCAGCTTTTCAAAACCAGGAGATGTTTTAAACCAGCCAGCTCCCACTTCAAAAACATGTGGCAGTGGTAAAAAAAATAGCAGGCAACAGTTTAGTAGTACGCAGATAGAAAACACAAGTTTCAATGGAGGTTACAGTCATTTGGGAGCAGTGCAAGTCAAAGAAATTAACACGTTTTGCCCAAGAAGCGTGCCAGATACATGGCCTCATAACATACCAATTCATTACTTGAGGAGATTTTGTTCTTCCTCTCATCAAATATTAATGATCATTTCAGGAAGTTAAAAAAAAAAATTGCCTCAGAGCAACTTCTTGCAGACATTAATTAAAATAATGATCATTATAATATTAAATGTGTAGCTCTCCTACATGTCCTGAAATGTTTGCCTAGAAGTCTATTTCTCTGGGAAACAAATAAAAAATAATAAAATCTGAAAACACAGCAAATTTTAAAGTTGATACTTATGTGACTCTGGACCGACCCTATAATTCTCACCTAGCAAATATAAAATTGGTTTTTCACCTTCTTTAAAGATTCCACAAAACTATAGTTTTTCTCAGCATGTTACTAGTACCCTAACTCCTTGCTCCCAATACATACACTATGCTTTCCATCACTGTGCTCATGAAGAAAGATGAGAAACAATCCACCTGGGGTAATTCAAAAGATCCATATTTAAGGAGAGATTTCAAGCATTTGAAGTGATACTGAACAACATGGAAGGAATCTTTATCCAGTCACATTTGGATACCTCAACAAATATGTATCTGCTGCCAATTTATCACTCTTTTTTTGTTCCCACAAGCACACAGACAACAAGGAAGACCGCTGACAAAACATGTCTGCTTATAATGTTCACAAGGTGGGGTTTTTTATTTAATGAAAAACACAACAAAACCTACCTTTCTAGTTATGTCTATTCTTAATAGGATTTTGAGTTTGATGCAAAGTTTTTGTTTCTTTGAAAAGATACTTGAGAATTAATATCGTGAAACTGGATTCATTTCCTTCCACTTTTAAGAGATATCTGTCATTAAGATGTTTGTGCAGAGCTCCCAGAGGCCTGATTGAGGAAAATCTATGTAGTACAATTAATGCTCAAACCTCTCCCCCTGTTCTAGGAAATGCTAGAGACAGCATCTCCTAGAGTTGTTGCTTCCCTACTGTCTACACAGGCACAACGCTGGGGAAAATTAGATTCACAGAGATGCAGCACAGTGTTGTCTTTGTGGCAATGGCAACCGAGAAGCAAGTAGCCCCATATATTACAGAAGACTTACACTTCACAGTAGTTTGAAGCAGGGAACAGGAAGATCTTTCTAGTCTTCCTTTCTTTGTACATATTCACTGCAACAACAACCCAAGTAAGTATCTAAACTAGACCATATTTTCAGTGTTAATTCCAATAAAAATATTCACAATGGAACACTGCCAAAAGATGGACCGAGAAAAGCTTCAGTTCTAGTACTGTAATCCCTGGTGGTTGAAATATTCTTCTCACAGATTGTCATGGGTATTCAGGTCCCCTTAGCTGAAGGATGAATTTCTGAAAACTGAAAAAAATTGAAACTGAATTTCAATCTTTTTCTGAAGTAAGCTGTCAAAGGCTAGCCTTTCCTTCAGCTTTCTTGAGACGCTTCAGTCTGAAGGCTTATCATTTGACACTTACAGAACAGGAGCCAGGACACAGCATAATCAAAATACAAAATTCCAGTCTTTACATAGGGAATCTGCTGTGTGTACTTCACACTTGTTCTCACCTGTCTGCTTTCCCACTCTGTGTTGATGCTGCACTGTGTTGCACAGACATCAGCCGAGGACAGTGCTGCCTTGGCTCTCAGCCTCTGCAGCATGCCGTGTGAAAGCAGTTCTTGCAAAAACAATTCATTGAATTGAAGGCAGTTCTAGGATGATTAAATCCTTTCAAGGTAAGTGTTCTTACACTTAAAGTTGCACTGCAGCTTGAAACTGCACCTGCATTTCTGCTGTCTGATACACAGATGTTTAAGCAGAGATAGCATTACATTTATATGAAACTTCAACTTTCATTTTCCAAAGTTCGTTCTAAAAGATGTGCTACAAACAGGCTTCTCAAACTGTACATAACATTAAAGTTTTGAATTCTGTTTGACTAGTTACAACACAATGAGTTGTTCAGTACAATTCCTAAGCCAAAAGTATTGCTTCATTTAAATTACATCGTTTTACTTCAGTTTTGTTTTTTGCAGGGTTTTTTTCTGCCTTAATAATGATGTGTAATTTTTCTGACTAAAAGGAGAAAATAAAACCAAGTAGCTGTCTGCATTAATATCGCTTAGAGTGCCTGTAATTATCTGTATTATTCCAACAAGAGAATTCAAAAGAAGAAAAAGTGTTTTAGGTTTGAGTTGGGGTTTTTTTTTAATTGGGTTTTTGTTGCTTGTTTCAGTTTGGTGTTTTTTTAAACCTGATGGGACAATGACTGAATTATCATAATGCATTACTACTAGCAAACCAAAGATGATCTTTTCAGGGGGGCAATGACAGACGGAGGCCCCAAGCCTCAGCTGAAAGATAACTTTCAAGAGCAAGAGAAAGGAATAAAACAAGTAACAGCATAATGATACCTGTGAGGACATTTCAGGAATGGATGGCAGTTAAAAAAGTAGGTGGCACAGCTCATGGCTAAACTGAACACACTAGCTGTGCACGAAGCTTAAGACTCAGGAGACAAATTAAGGTATGACAAAAAGGTCTGCCATCAGATCAAAAAACAGTTTTTCATGTCTAGATGTAACAGTGAAAAGCCACCAAATGGCTAAACAACGAAACCGTTCTCATTCAAACATAAGCAAAAGCATCTGACTGTAGTATGTGAATAGATTTTAACTCAGATGACTATAAAGTCTCCATCAAGCAGAAGACCCAAGTGCTTTGCCAAGGCTCACTTTACTAAAATATCAGCATCCTCAGCTTCAAAATTCAAGTAGTTGCGAAGAAGTTTTCTGTGGTTTGGTTTTGGTTGGTGGTTTTTTCGTTTTTGTTTGTTTTTTGTTTTGGTGCTGTTTTTCTATATTTAACCTAGCCATACATAACACTGACAGATAGTCTAATAATGTTATTATAAGACACATTTAAATTTTGCCAAAACTACTAGTTTATTCCAGATTTCACTTGTGAATGACTCAATCACTTTACATCTTGGAGCAGAAATAGAATGCAAGATGAAAGTTTAGTAATAGTACACACATGCAGAGTTAATTTAGCTCTCCTCGCTTTCGCCCGAGAAGAATCCATAGAGGATGGTAACAAAATAAAACGTAACAAAAGCTAAACCAAAAAGGGGAAATAAATAAAACTCCACAAAACCTGCATCTACTGATAGAGCAAAACAGAACTCCAGATGTAAAGCAGAAAGCTTATGACTACAGCCAGCTGAGAAGAACAGACCACGCCCTGAAAAAATAATGACCTGCACCAGGCCTAGAAAATTGTGTTTTGACATAGAAAGCAAATGGATTTCACAAGTGTGAAATTAATACTTAGATTTCAAAATACTAAGTTATATTATTCCAGCTGAGACCCTCCTCTCTTGCTATATAAGTCACTATTTCTGCTCGCTCATCTTATGAACCTTTATACCATTAGCACAAGAACAGAAAAGCTAATTGTTTATTATTTTTGTTTGGTTGTTTTTTGTTTTGTAAATGCAGGGTTCCTGGAACCACAAATGCAACTGACAACAATAATCTTGAGATTTCTCATAAACATCTTATGGTTCATGTTTATGCACTTCACACTGTTTACATCTAATTCATTATATCCTTTGCTACTATGTAATAGAGGAGCTAGAAATGAAGTCTGTAGTAGAGGGCTTCTGAGCTATCGTATCTTCACTGTTCTGACTGTTCTTCTGTTCTATCTTTTTTGCCTTTATATACGCGCAGCTTCTGTAGCGGGGCCAACAGCCCCTAACCCTGTAGTGTGGTGATTAGCTACTGTCTTGATGTCTACAAACTCTGCTTCCCTCAAGCGGAAAGCATGGAGCTCAGGATCCCACTGCCTGGATGCATATGCTCATCAGCAGAACAACCTGTGCGCAAACAGCTTTCTAAAAGGATGTTCCTAGGCATCTTCAAAAGCATATAACAAGCTGTAAGTACCTCTAGTCCTGATCATGGCATGGAAGTGTTAGAAATGAATGAGCTATGACAAACTGGAGTTCATGGAGTCTCCAATTTCCTGTGAATTATAATTTAGTTCTGCTGTGGCTAACTCCATATCGTATCCCCTTACCTTCTCAGAGAATCTGTCACTTTGCTGCTGAATGCTAGGTTGATGTTTTCATTGTACTCTTTAGCATAGCAGCCGTTTGACACGAGGATTTTGTTTATTTCATCTGATTTGTTTTAACACTCAAGTATTTGGAAACTTGCCATGTGGAAAACTTCTGTATTTTTCACAGTCTTGTTCCCTTTTAGCTTTCTTTTCATAAATTCCATTGATTCATCTTGTCCTTGAAATTAAAAACAGCTGTATTTTCTCTTACAAATAGCAAGACAGAAATGAAAGCAAGATACTCTAGTCTTACTTTTGGCACCTCTCATCTCTAAAGGCTTTTCATCAGTCTGATATCAGTACGATTGTCACAGATGGAAGTATGCGTTTGAAGACCATTAAACAAAACATTTATTCCAAATGTATCATAATTACAGAAACACCTGTGTTAAGCAATGCTGAAAAGATACATTGTGGAGCTCAGCAGCTCTGACATTTTCATGGTGGGAGAGGACAGCAATGACTAAAGCATGGTGGGATTTTCAACACAACATTTTCCAAACAAAAAGCTTTCTCTGGCTGCTTTTTTAAAAATGTGTTTCTGTTCAGTCTTAAATGCAAACTTTGATTCACTTTGATTCTCCTGATCAGAATTTTTCAAGTCAAATTTTCAACTACAGAACTACTTCAGTTCCTGGAGAACTGAACCAATACAGCATTACATTTAGAAGCTCTATGAAAGAAATTTTTAATACAATTACTCAGAGATTATAAAGTCAAACCAGGAATCCTCAACTAAAAAAAAAAAAAAACAAAACCAAAAACAACCAACCAAACTAGTCAGTATGGATTTCCTATGAATCTGCAATTCCACAGCAGTTAAAGCCAATACGACTAATTTGTGTCCAATTATTCTATTTCCATGTGCAAACAACAAAGTCAAGACACTTCCTATTCAGAACAAAAGTCATATCATGCTTAGTGCTTCCTAAATAAACTATACAGAGTGCTTTCTAGTGCATACTGCTTTCTGGAGGCATGCTGCCCAGGCTGAGACTCTGCTGAATCTGGGCTCAGCCACAGCAAAGATGTAACTCCACCTGGCCACATGATTATGAAATGTCTCTGAATCACACGGTTTACCTTCAGTCCTCTCCAAAATGAGAGATTTTTCATGTTATTGCTCTTGTTAAAGGTTGTAAGACACCCTGTACTTTAATATGAACTTGAGAAAGTTTGTATTTAGATTATTAGATTTCAGTAAGTAAATTATTAGATTTCAGTAAGAAAAAGGTAAGTTTAAATCTAAATTTAGAAAGAGTGATTTAGAAAACAAAATAAAACAAGCCTCACACCAAAAAAATAGCACCCAAAAACCATTAACCCAAAACCAACAAATCCTCCTGCAATGAACAGAAAGAGCATGTACAATCTATCTGAGAAGCTTTCAAGCTTCCACTGATCCTAAAAACAACTATAAGCAGGACAAATTAATATCCTTTAAATTTGATTCCATTCAGCTGATTTGAGGAGAATGGTCCCACTCTCCAAAAGTGAACTGATTGAGCTGGTGTTTGCAAAACAATATGGACCCCAAACCCTAATCACCATTTCTTCCACAAAATCCTTTTTCATCCAGCTAAAGCAGGCTGACTCCAAAAGTACATTTCAGAATGATAATTAATTCAATGCCAAATGTGCCCGCAGTAAAAATACCTTTAGGGAATGAACACATAGCAGTGTGTGTAGCTTTTAAATAAGCTGTCCACAGGGCTATGCCAATTTAAGCAAATTAAAATAATTGTCAGTATGCTAGGTATGGAAATATTCTTTTTGTAAAACTGCTGGGAAATGCCCTGGAGGCTTGGGTGGCACAGCAAGACGGCCCAAAACATCCAGTCACTTATATTGTCTCTGTCCAACTTGATAGAAATACCCTTAGATGTTTTGAATTCAGTAGTGTTGGTATAATAGCATAATCTTATTTTTTATAGGCAGATGTATGTTGATTCAAGCAAAACCTTTAAAAGGGAGGGACTCCATATCAGAGTACTCAAATGCAAAAGATTTCTTAAATTGCTCCCAGGCTCCTATGTTTATGTTAAATTTTTCAATCCAGAAAAGTAGGCTCAAAAAGGAAGAGTGCAAAAATAACCATTTGAATGTTTGTAAGTGACAAAACAGATACAAAACCTATGCTGTGCTTGAACTTTACTTGCTTCTGTGTAACTCAGATCAACTTCTCTGAGGTGGCACTGATGTACTTCACCTATTGCTGTATCAGGGACAGCTGGGGTAGTTCCCATTTCACCTCTATCAGAGATGCTTAGTGTGCTTCGATGATCCTTCTAATAAGGACCAATTTTTAGATCTTTGAACCACAATGATCTTACGCTGCTTCTTGAGTACCAGCATTTGGATTGTCTCTACTACCTTAAGTCAATAGCCCACAGCAGTTCACACATATTTTTGTGAAGGGAAAAACTGAATTCTTGCAGACTTTTGTACAGCAGACTGGAAATCAGGACCTGGCCCAGCCTGTACTGGATCCGTTTTTCAGCTACTAAACCAACACACAGAATACGAGCGCACTCCCACAAGCACTCTTTCATTTGATTCCTAAATCTGCTTAAGTTAATGTGTAATTTTGAGCAGACCTTAAAAGATTCACATAAAACAGACAACTTGAGAAATAAGAAAAAAATTTCCACAGGTTTTCAAACCACCACAGATCATCAATGCCATCCTTAATTTGCTTCAAAAGGCTCAGAGGGTATCATCAGAATAATATAAGCATTTTTCCACCTGCTGCTGTTGGAAGAAATAACATTTAAATGATCTAGACTTTACAGGTAAAGCAACAGCTTTAAAAATTAAAACCTCTGGGAAGGGATGGGAAATTATTCTAATCTAACATGTTTTGCTACATACCAGATTATGTAATGACCTATAACCCAGTATAGACTAACATCTCATACCCTGGCTAAAATATCGTTCAATCTTATTTTTCTTCTTCGAGTTTTTAGCAAGAAAATGGAGGGGTGTGTTTTTTTTAATACTATTGTATATTTAAGACTGAATACATAATATTTTAATAGAAAAGAAAAAACTTAAAATTTATTACAGGACTATCAAATATGGGCATGAAAATGTTTTCATGTTTTCATGAGAGCGTGAGAGAAAGAAATACAAACATTAAATCTCATCAAGAAATAATATTAGTATTTCTACTTTAGATATAGTGAAGAAGTTACTATATTTAGCAGGTTAAGGTATCCTGAAGGAGGAAAAAAAAAAAAAGAAATAATCTAAAAAGTAGGAAAAGATCTGGCCATCAGCTCTCAAGCACTCTAATATTCACATCTCCAGATATAAACCCAGCCATCACCATACTAATCCAAATTCTAGTCTTCTATATTTCAGAATGTTTCTAGTTACATATTGCAATTCAAATTCATTTCAATTCATATTAGAATACTTATAGACAATACCTTTGACTAAGTGCCACACTATTATGTAATACTTTAAGTATTACATAAAAGGGCAGTGTCCACAAAGCATTACATATGATTCTTTCTCTTTCTGCTCATGAAGATCTGCTGCCTGGTTTTATAAGGTTATTTTCATGTCACATCATACACACATTTCTTTCAGTGCTCCAGTGTCTTAAACCCTGTAAAAGTCTATAGGAAAAAACTGACTAACATTTCCTTAATATTTGGTTACTGAAAATTTTTAAAAATATACATGCATTTATATATCCTAGTCTCAGAACATGAAAAACACCTGGATCTGGATATGCAAAAGCTTTTCAACATATTCCTATATGGTGTAGGGAAACTTTCAATAAAAACCGTTAAAGGCTTCCTCTCCATTCCTCCAAAAGACTTCCCTACATCATGACAGATTTTCCATCATGAGACCACCTTCACCAGATGTTAGAAGGAAAAAATCTGAGAAAGCGCCTAAACACAGCATTTGAACAAGTCTTTGCATTTATTCAACCCAAACTAGAGACTATTACTACCTTTATGTAATGAAATAAAGCTAAAGAACAAAAGTTTTTTATTGCGGTTACCCGTGTACTCCTATACAGGGCTCTGCGTCATTTTGGATTATTTTTATTATTTCTGCCAGTATTATTCTTATTGTAGAACTACAGCCAGTAGTATGAATTAACCAAATAACAGCTGATTATAAGGAACTTTTTAATATTTGTACCACTATTTTTGAGGGGCATAGGAGATTAGACGTTTATTATTTCCTCTAAAGTAAAGCCTTTGAAAAGGTATTAGATATGAGTCTTGGTAAAAAGACCTGACAGCAAATAATGCGACAGGGAATCAATTCCTAAGATAACATTAAAAATTTCATTGTGATATCTTTGTTTTACAAGCATGTGCTTAAATGCAGAAGTACAGGAGAAAGATCAGGAGAGATACAAAATCCGACAGCTTTAATTCAAATTGCTTTTCTTTGAAACCCAGCAGGCAAATTGACTTCTGTGACAAAGTACTCTGCAGGTGTTTTGCATCAAGCTTCACAGAGCCATGCCCTGTCTGTCCCACTTACAATCACAAAGCCCTCGCAAAATGTCCTTCACTTTTTTTTCTCCCTACTCTCTTTTAGCCCTGACCCTTGGAAACTGCACCACACATACACTGACCATCTCAGTGTCACGTCAAACAGTGACTGTCACTAGCCAAGAACCCAATTCTTCACCAGCTGGTAAATAGTTCCTAATATGGCAAGAGTTCAGTGGGTTTTTTTGTCTTTCACCATGTCAAAACACAGAGTGAGAAAGCCCACTGAAATCCCTATTTTGAATAGGATGGAGTCATCATCTCATCAACAACAATAGAAATTTCGCTTTTTTACTTCAGCAGGTTGAGTATTTCACACTACTCAATGTCTTTAGAACGTGTTCTAACACTTTTATAAAATCTATTTATATTTCATTTTCTTGTATTACATTTTATGATCTCAGAGAACTTCCACAGCCATATCCCAAAAGAATGGTTTATTTTAATGCAAGTAAGAGTATTAATTTTATGCAGATCATTAACATCTGTCATTTTTGTTTTCAAAATGTTTAGTAAATTCAATTAAAAAAAAAATCAATGCCTAACTAAAAATGAAGTGCTAGTGCCAATAAATATTCCTTGAATTCCAGAGAGAGACTGAGTTTCCAAAGAAAACACTTCATTAATAGTATACACGCAAATGTTCAGACTGTGTGGTATAGCTGAAAACACCCTTTCTTGTCTTCTCCAAACATTACCCTTCATGCTGAAAAAGGTCAAAGCTAATACTCTCCCATGGATTGTTCTCTTTACTATGGAGGTGGCCATCTGTGCAAAAAGCTCTAACTTCTGCTCTAGCTTTGCTTTTTCCTAGAGTTCTTCCTCAAGGACTATTCTGCCTAGTCCATCTGTAACTGTGAATGAAACCACAGTGCCTGAAGGTTCAAAGGAGACTTGTGCAAGCCTTTTACCTTAGAGGTGTCATGAAGGGTAGTGTTTCTTGGCCCTAGAACTGTTCCACATTAGAATACTTTTAAGCACCTTTGCCCTCTAACCAGCCCCACCATTCCATCAAGCTGATCTGCTGAGTTAGCCTAATAGAGTTTTGCATACTGAAAACCTTACACTTTCATCCATAAGCTGTCCGCTTAATTTTGTGACTGATTTGGAAAAACAGCAGGGTCTCTCTTTCTCATCTATGGTAAACAGAAGTGATTTCTTCTGCCTGACTGCTGGGATTCAATTTTTTCCTCAATATTCTACAATTTTAATGATGTACTAAAAATAAGATTTTTCCTCGTATAGATACGGTTCTACATTTGTCACCTCTGGTGAGCCTCAAAATGCATTAAAAATGGCTTAAAAATAAGGTTTCTTCTGGTGAATACACAAGTCTAAGTAAATGTCTATGTATACAAAGCATTTCTGGAAATGAAAGTGGATGAATAAAATACACTATAGAGAAAGAGAAATAGAAAGAGGATTAGCAGCAACCTTTTAGCTGTGAAGCTTTGGGATGCGGGAAAATTAAGGTTAGAGCAAAAATCCTGCTGAGTTAATATGTATGGAAAGATGAAAGAGAGAGGAGAAAGAGAGTGTGGCAAATGGGAGGGGGGAGAAAAGCTGCAAAAGGTCAAGTTGCATGAAGAGGTGAGCACAGAATCAAAGGGTAGGAACCATATGAGCTGAATCAAAGCAGAAAGGAGCCAAGGCTTGAAATAAGAACACTGATCATTTTGGAGATAGGTTATTGGATTAAACTGGAACACTGTTATCACCTTGTCCAAGGAAGAAGAAGTGAATTAAAAACATATACAGTAGACTGTTGAGCTGTATATTTCTTTTTTTAAAGAAATACAGACATTAGTGAGGTGTCTGCTTCTTTTGACTCCAATTTCTTTAGCTGCATTTGATAGAACAATAGGGTTTTTCTCTTCCATTTATGTTGATTTCCAGGACTCTTCCATTTCTTCAATTAATCATCATCTATATTATTAATCAGAAAAGAAAATCCTGTTACTTTGGCTATCTGAATCTGACTGAAATTACCACTAAATTTTTTAGAGGGACATGTGAGCTGAAGGAAGAAATTGATTAGTGCATGAACTAGCTCTCCAATGAGATTTTGTGGCAGATGTCCTATTTTTAAAGTCTCCTTGGTGTAGAGGGAACAATATTAAATTGACATGGGAATGACTAAAGACTAAATCTCTTAGCTTTTTTACAGAGCAGCCACACTTGAGAATTATGTTGCTTATGTATACCATATAAACCATTTCTAATTGCTTCCTTTTAAAGCATACTTCCTCATCCCCATTTTCCCTTGCATTAAATGTCCCCTTTAGTGATGGAAAAGAAGAAGAAAGAGAGTCCTCAGGTACTTATTTATTTATATTTAAAAAAAACAACAACAAACAAACCACAACAAACACCAAAAACAGACAAAAAAAACCCACAAACAAACCACGCCACAACAACATAACTGACCTTGGGGAAATCAATGCTCCAAAGAGGACTTACCTAGGTGGTGATTCTGAAGTCACATTGCCACTTAAACTCGGTAAAGGACTTCAAAAATAATTGGATCAGGTTATGGATAACTGATCTACATTTTGTGCAAGTTATACCAACTGTATTTGTAAGAAGAACAAAAAATAGGACAGGTCTATAATACCATTTTTAGTGATGTAGTACCTTTATTGTCTGAGAAACACTAACTATTGCCACTTTGATCTCTTTATATTCAGAAATACCATTCTTCAAGCTATGAAAAAAAATCAAATACATTATTAAATACTCAGTTTTGACATTAGCTTCCCTGAAAAGGCCTAGTATTTTATGTACTGTAACAGTTACAACTGCTCATTAGAGCTTCAGAAACAAGAGCAGATCTGCTCTTGACTACACTTCTTTTAAAATTTTGATCAGTGTCTGCCATGTTATGCAACTATGACATTGGCTGCTAATGTGCTCTTCTGGTCACATTTCAGGCATATTGGTCTGTCTAAAAAAGTATGGCAGTGTAATTTTCAGAAATGCTCAGCTTTAATCACCTCCTGCAGTCTCACTGATTAGAGCAATATATATGAAACCTGTTAGTCAGCAGCCCTTCAACCAACTGCTTCTGATTCAAGACTTGGAAAATTTTGTAATATCTCTCTTTAACAGTAAGCTCATCTGAATCAGAATACTCTCCTCATGTCTAGAAAATGTCCCACTAGTTGCTTCCTTCTACCTGACTCCTGAGAGCTTTAAAGAGGAAAATTATTAAAAAAGTGTGCAAGCTGTATTTTCAGTGCTCACCAACAATGCATATTCAATCAGATTGTTATCCTTATTCCATGTAAATGTGCAGTAAGTGCAGAAAAACTTGGAAAAAAAAAAAAAAAAAAAGTGTCTTTAGCAGGCTGCTACATTAACAGAGGATTGATTATACAGCAGTCCTAAACCCTTAGGAATCAGTGCCATCTATAAAGCCAGACATATTTCCATCTTCTCACTACTTCCATCTCCTACTTCACTGTCAGTTCACACCAGTACAATCAGTTTTTGTTTTCACGTTCTCCATAGTGGGAGATCAAGATGAAGACTGCTAACCTCTTGCAGGTTACAACCTCTTATAAGCCCTCCATCCAACTGGGCTGCAAAAATAATGTTCTCTTCGAACACCAGTCCTTCAGTGGAACACTACTGACAGCATAAGAGATGAGGTCATGTAAGCCAGGAATGGGTTTGGTGCTGACATGACACTACAGGACACACAGCGTCCCCAGGATGTCAACACTAGTAAGTAACACATAAACACCCCCCCACACCCCACACCCCCAGATATACTGAGCCAAGTAAATTCTCCTAATAACAGAATCACTACTTTGGTTAACAGCATTCTCACCTTATTTTTCAAACTATGACATCACTTTGCAAATAAAATCTGCATAACTATCTACCTTTGTTCTTCAAAAAAAACCCGCAATTTAGCTTTCACTGTAGTCTTTTTCCAGAAAAACAACGAAACAAAACTAAACCTGCTAGAGAACAAAACCCAGCGCAGTATCAGCTCATGAGCTGCTCTCCGCAGACAGCACCAGCCCCGCCGTACCCCGCGCACGCTCCGCTCTAGATGCACCCGGGCCCGCGCCGCTACCACCCGAGAGCACGCCGAGCACCGCCGAACCGCGCCCGCCCCAGCTCCAGCAAGCGAGCCGCACTGCGTCGAACGCGCCCCGGCCCTGCCTGTGCCTTACCTGGGTCTGGCGGCGGGCCCAAGCGTAGCCGTCTTCCTCTGCTGCTGCTGCTGCTGCTGCTCCTCCTCCTCTACCGCGGGCCTCGTCCGCGAGCCTGAGGCTTCCACACCGACACCCCGCACGCCGCCGCACGCGCCAGACTCTTCCCGGCCTGCCCCGGGCGACGCGTGCGCACCGCGGGCCCGAAGCGGCCACCTCCGCGGGCAGCCCTCCGTCAGCCTCGGCCTGGCGGCGCCGGGCGCCGTGAGCGTTTCTTTCTCCACACCAGCGCATCCCCCGGGCAGCGGGGGCAGCTGGTCTCGGCCTTGGCCTCAACGGGGCAGGCTCACGGCAAGGGTGAGGGCGGGGGGGTTGGTCTTGTGATTACTTTTCCTTTACAGTAAATCGTCCTTTCATTGTGTTTTGAAACATCGTGGCGTCTAACGTGAAGTGGGCTTCTTCCCTATTCTCACCAGTTAAATTCTGGTAGCAGTTTACATTAATGCACACTACCTATCCCAAGTGAGATCACATCAGCTGTATTTGTTTTTACTTTTGACATGTCAAAATAAAGAAAAACATTCGGGTTAGCTGGAGGAGTGGCAAGAGGTTGTTGAATGTCCCAGGACTGCATTTGAAAGTAACTGTTTTATAATGAAACTTACAAAATGTATGTCCAGACTCATTTCCACCTTAACATTCTGGGTTTGGGTTTTTTCCTGTTGTTTTTCCACTGATCACCTTGAATTGTTGTTTCTGTTTAGTAAGAAACTTCAGAATTACAAAGCTTATCAAATCTTGGCATGATTTTGACCTTGTGTGACAAACACTAACAAATTTGAGTTATTTTTTCAATGTTTTTATGTTTTGCATTGCAAAAGAAAATTATACCCTTCAGTACAAAGGTTGTTTTTGTTGTTAAAGATTTAGTGCTTATATAGTCAAATTCTCTGAACTTAACTACATGGCATCACAGTTTGTAGCTCATAGAGACAAATGGAAGGCAAATTCTTAAATTCTTTAGTACTTTGTAACAAGTACTGTAACTTGTACTAAAGTACAAGGCAACAATTTTCCTTCTATATTCAAACACTGGCATCTATAGAATGATTCTGTATTGTTTACTACAGAAGAGAAAATTTATATTTAGAAAAGGATTTGAAATTCCATCTTCCTGAGTGTAAGCACACATGTAAAATCAATACAAATGCAACCCCCTTCTTTTTTCTTTTTTTTTTTTTTTTACAATTCAATAATAATATTAAAACCGTCTTTAAATGTCAAGGATGTTGGAAAAATTAAAGATAAATTACAACAGCACTTCCCTTGTGAGATAGCAATTCTTCCAGTAATCCTGTAAACAAAAGTTCTTATATAATTGTGCTAATCTGTTCTAGAAGTACTTTATGACAAACATGTCTCTGTGATAAGACTTAATTAACATAAATAATCTGGTTGAAAAAATAACTTCTCAAAAAATATATATAAGAAACCCACAGAGTAAGAGGCTTTTCTCAGTAAATCCATTAGAATTTGGTTTGAACAAGATCCTAGTTTAGTGATTTCTATAGTGTATGGAAGATAATAATGTATACATATAGTGAACAGCACATTGAAAGTACTGAAAGTGATGGTAGTAACATATTTGTTTATTTTAGATTTTATTCTAAAAATCACCTCTAAGGAAAACAAAAAGTCAAAACCACAAATGAACTCTAAGCATGTAGGTTTGGGGGTGCTCTGTATGGTCAGTGGAGGAGAAAGATGGGTTCTTCTGAAGGACACCTCAAGTCACCTAACATTTAGATCTTGTAAGGTCTATTAGCAACATAAGGGATCTGCCCCTCCTACCCCTGGCACTGAGTTTGACAGAGCTTGAAGTTAGATGGTGTGAGCTTCAAATGTGCTTATGACTAAAAGGAAATATCTGTCTGGATAAAGGAGTTTAAAAGGATTAAATTAAAGAGGTCAGAATTATCAGTCCAACCTACAGTTAACTTCAGAAAATGTGTGCTCCTTTTGTTTCTTATAAGTGAACATCAGGTACCTAGTTCTAACCAGAAGACCTGCTGTTACTCACATTACCTATCTATAAACCTCATGTTACATATCTATATATATTCATATTTTATATATTGCCATTGTGATAAAGCAAATGCAACATAAATCTTAAGTAGCAGTGCTGAAAGACTTCTCACTGGGACCTGCAGAAAGATTCTAAAACATTTTTAAATTTATTTTTATTTTGCATATTTGTTACAAAAGAGTGACTATTTTAAGCTGCTTCCATATATATTAGAAGTCTGTTTCTGTTCCTCATTTCACTACTTCCAAAATGGGCTTCCTTTTGCTTTTGCCAATTGCTAGTTTGCTCTTTGTCCCTGCTTTCTGAGTTTCAGTCTGAAGGCAGGTGAGCAACCATTTTTCAGCAAACCTATCATCTCTTAGAATTTCTGATTTGTTTTGACAGTTTTTTTAGTCCTACTGCAAATAAAAGATACAAAATATCAAGATTCCTATCAAGCCCAATATGGATTACAATACAAACACATAGGTTAGCTATGAAATACTTTTAATATTTAAATCAATAATGCCATGTTTCTGCATTTCTGTCAGCAATGGTGTTTTTACAGCATTTTCAGCATGATAATCTGAATGTACTTCAGAACACAGAAACGATTTTTTTCTTAATTATAGGCTATGGATTACTGCTGGCCCAACTACGCATAAACACGTACAAGAAACTGAACTAACAGCTGTATCATTCCCTCTTAGATGCAATGGCCCCTTTTCATTGTTGTTCATACTCCAGTATTTACTTTCCATCAGGTCATTGCTGACAGACTTGACAGTTCTTTTTTTCAGGCAGAATTCTGACAGAAAACAATGAGTTCTATACATGGAGTAGCCGATTTGGACTGTAAGTGTATTGCTCACAAGGGGAAATTAATCATTACAAGAGAACACTCTACCATAATATTCTCTCAGTTATAAAGCTGCTCTACTGGAGATAGGTTGGCATTTTCCAAGTCCTCATTAATACTAGTCAGAATCCAAATGCTTTTCAAATTTTCCTATTTCATATATATTTATTCTGAAATTATGAAAAGTACCTTTGAAGCAGCAATTGTATGAAGTGAGTGACCAGAACAACTTAAATGGAGAAGTATCATCATTTTGATATATTACATTTCAAAACACCATACCTTGGGCAATACCTCACATGAGGATGTTACCGCACATTAATTTTGAGAATGTTAGGATCTGCCCACCAGTATTTCAGCAGTAAATGCCATGGCAATAAAGAATAATCACTGCAGTAGTCACACTATTACAGTTACAGCTCTGTTGGAGTTTCCATTATAAGTTGTAAATGCTCTTTTTGAAGGATTTGCAATTTGGTGCTTTTGAATTCACATTGGGCTGCAACTTCACATTGGGAAGGATTAGTGTATATAATTGCTTAGGTTTTGTTTGATGTTTGGGTATACTGGCTGACAGAAAAATAGCCCAGCTCATTGAAATAGCAGCCTTGTCTGCACAGTTTTTTCTGGCCTAACTTTTTGATTGGAGTGCAATTTTATACTAGGATAATTACACTGGAACAAACTGTCATATAGCTCTAGTGCAAAGGTGTTATACAAATATAGCTTGTACTAGAATGCACTATTTTGGGGTTTGTACCATTATATTTTTAAGTCCTAATTATAATGATTTTCCTACTGTATTTTAGCTATGTTGGCTTCTAAATCATCAGGATTAGAGAAAAGCAGAGCCTAAAGATAAAATCCCTAAGATGCTCTGTTTAATTGTTTAAAGTGAACAAACTGATACTTTTTCTCAATTTGTTTCATAATGAAAAAAAAATTGCATGCATTTATATATTAATGTTTTGATTGGTTTATTTTAGAGGGCTATTTGGGAAAAGCAGCTTTTCCTAATCCTAATTTTCTGTTCACATCTCTGTAGTCCTAAAATTTTAGACTTCATTGCTTTAAGTAATACATTACATTCTTGGCTATTTACAATCACACGTGGGATGTGAAACTAAACACAGGTACACGCATTTGGCAATGAGGATTGGCATGCATTGGAAACTATGAAAAACAATGGTTATTGGCCTGGGAATACACATTTGACTTAATGTTCAAATTGTTATTATTTCCAAGTAAAATAAAAAAACACTAATAGGAAGTTTTGTTGTGCAATTGCTGAGGAAAGGATTAAGCAATACACTATAATTACAAAAGGGACGTCCAGACATACCAACAAATAACAAGAAAAATTGTAGAAAAGATTATTTTATTTTTTTTGCAAGTTGCACCAAAAATAGGAGAAGGATTGTTACTGTAGGAACAAAACTCTAGCTTCAGTGAAAAGCTTGTCACATCTAGTTGAATCAACTATAACACTGATGCAGGGAATCATGACCCTACTTCTCAACTGCCACACTAGAGTTCTCCCACCCAAAAGAACATCATTAATTAATTTTAGCTTGAGGATGTTCTCCAGTTTTATAATTAATAACATGTACATCCACCACATTAACCTGCTGTACTTGAAACAGTATGTAAAATGATTAGTAAAGGTAAATTATGGCTGATTTCATTCCAAGAACTGGCTGGTACCAGTTGCAGTCAACTTTTAGAAGATAAAGACCATGTCAAAACTTATTTATGGACACTGAAACACAAAGAACGGTGCATAGATTGCCAAAATACATGTGGTATTTAAAAGTAACTAGATAAAAACTAATGAAAAGAAGAAAGAAACATACTATTAATTGGTTACACTGCATGCTGTAACTGATATGGCTGAGGAAGATGATGTGATTTTCTATACCAGTTAGTGTACTAAGATGTATGCACTAAGGAGAGCTGACCAAAAATAAATTCCAGACCAACCAACAGCAGTGAATTTTGCTAGTGATTTCAGGTAGCCAGTGTTTATTGGTTTGTTACCTTTCTCATGTACAAGAGCAGAGTGAACAGAAAGATGGATATTTCTCATCAAGGTTATAATTTCCATTGCAAAAATATGTTTGCAATATTTGAAGATGGTGACAATTTTGCTATTGAACTGAGAACAGTCATGGAGCTCATCAGCCTTAAACAGGGAAGGGAGACAGGTGTCTTTTCTTGACCTGCTTACCTTGAAATATCTGATTCACAAATTTGCATGAATCAATATTCCTCCCATTTACCTCGTCAGACACACAACAAGTTATATTAGAATATGTTATATTAGAATTAGCTACAGCATTAGAAAAGTATTGTGTTGGAAAATGTCTGCCTATCTATTACTTTTCAAAGCTCATCCTCAAGGAAAAAACTTTTTTTTTTTCTGTGCATCATTCTTGGGGAAATGAAGCTGCCTAAAGCATTTTACGTTGCCACCACTAACACCCCATATGGTTATACTGGCGTGTGTTCAAACTGTCATTTTCTGTTGCGCATTCTCCTCACACAAGAAAAAATATTTAAAAGATTTATTTTATTATAGTTTAGCAGGTGTAATAAAACATAAGATAAAATTGCAGGTATTTTAATGTTTCTAAAACTTAGCAACTCAGCTAAGAACTTCCCCTCAACTATATATCCAGGATGGCTCTGTTTTAAAATTAACCTAAAATACATATATGTCACACTGTGTATACTGATTACCCAGTTGTGAGTATGGTCCTTCTGGTGCTCTTTTGGAAATAGCAAAATATATCACATGTGAAAAATGTGAAAAGAATAGACCCAAAATATATGGATACAGTTTGAGCCAAACTAATTTAAAAGTTATTAAATCCATTTACAAAGTTCTAAATATTTTTTTCAAAGCAGAAATGTTTAAACTTTAAAAGTAATTTTTAAAGTGTTAAAACGTTTCTTTTCATATGCTTTCAAATTATTCCCCATATTGCTATCAACAGTGTTAATTGAATGCGATCTATTGCCAATGTTCTTTCCTCCCTAAAATCCTGTGCATATTTCTGTTAGTTTACCCATAACTATTCCTAGATTCATACCCTGAAATCTTTGTTTCTCATGCTACCACAGTTTACCATAACGCTTGCTATACATTGCATATGTACCCTGTCTGTATGTATACATCTAAGAAAATCTATGATACCTTGTTTAAGGTTCTGATATAGGCCTGCTGTAACCAAAATCTAAAGCTGTGATATTGAACTATGTGTTGTACTATTGTGTTGAGGCCCTTCTTACCTGAATAAAAAAATGCTTGCAGAACTACACAGGACAATTCCAAGAAGACAATTAGTATGGAAGGCTCTGCATTGAATTTCACAGAAAACACTGGGTATTCCAAAACATCTACTCCCTTCTAGAAAGCAGGTGGTGTTTCAACAGTTTTTGACTTCCCCACTGCTGTGTTGTCCACATATAGCATCCAATGAAAGCTGCATTTCACTGACTTATTTCACAAACCATCGAACTAAAGGAAGATTTCTGAACAAGTACTTATGAACAGTCTGCCTTCATGGTGTTCATGTGTAAGCCTCTTCTCATCACTTTGTTTATACACATTCTGTACATGGCAATCCATCAAGAAATGTTAAATATGAAGACTTCAAAATAAAAACAGCAGTAGGCTGTTCATTACAGATTCAAACTTTGGAAAATAAACCCCACCAGGCATCTCCTGGAAAAGCTATCAGAATTACTTCTGTTTTCTTGCTTGAGATGAAAAGCCTCCTACTGGCTGCCAATATTTGTGTATTTTTACATTTGGATTATCCATGCAGGATTCAGTATGCATAGTTGGTCCGGGAGAAATAACAGATTTGTGTGCCCAAAAACACATATTTGGAACACTGATAGCCTTTTTCTACCCTACTGTGGAAACTTTACTGGGAAAGGAGAATCTAAAATACTGTAAAGGTTTCACAAGTGTAATGTTCCCTCCAGAAAGGTAAAGGCTATGAAGATTGGAAAGGTCTGCATATCTGTATTCCATGGTTTGAAAGGATACAGTCCTATCCTGCTGTGTCTGAGACTACATTTATTGTCTACCTTTCAAGATGGCATTGCAGGGGCTTTGCAGCAAACATTCTACAATTTACTAGTACTGCCATCTACCCTTGAATCAGCCCACTGAGGAAGAGATTCTGCTAGAGGTACTCGTGCTTTACAAAAGCATTAACTCCCAGCATCACTTTGCTAAGCCATGATCTGATAGACTATGGGGCAAACACAGTGTGAAAATGGGGCTTAGTGGGAGGACAGTTAATGCTCTCCTGATGTTTGTTTTCCTGCTTCAGCTAAGTTTGCCTGTGTTTTCTTTCTCAATCTTATATTCAGACTCAAACAAGCTATCTGGTTTAGGCTACTAGAAAGGCCCAAGAGGAAAAACAAACAGATAAAATCCAGCATGGAAGCTGAATTTTTATTATTATTTGATTTTAATTAACTTTAGTCTTACAAGATTCATCTTAGTAGACAGATTAATAAAAAAAAATACCGTGTGGTCATTTCAAGGTTTGGGCCATCAAAGTCCTTGTTGAAAGGAACAGTCTTCACTTATGTAAATTGTGACACTGGCTTTGAAAGGCCAACTCATGTCAGTAAAAATTGATAGGTCTGGTTCTAAATTGATATTCTCAGAATGCATTTACCATGATTAAGATTTTCACATTATTCGATCAATTGATTGATGCATACGACAGATTTTCCTTCCCAGGAGAAAATGAGATAATAAAGAATTACTGATGAATGAGTGATTACACATTTTTTTACACCAGGAATTTTTATCAGGTACTTAGCGCTGAATATAAGCCAGTGTTAGCAATAAAAAAATCTTCATTAAAAAATATGTTGCTGGAAATGCACTTATCAACACTACTATATCTAATTTTAGCAATGCTATTTAGATTATTATACACATTCTGGACAAAATACTACATTAGATCAGATTCTCAGAGAGACTTTTATAATAAATGGATGGCAGTAGAATTTCCATCTTAACATAAAGACTTATTGCTTGGCATTCAGATGGATTTTGTAATCCCAAGCTAATTGTTATACACTGAGTTACCACATTTAATCATTAATGCTGCAAGGGAGGTAGACATAAACAGATCATTGAAACTGCAGTGTGATTGTGGATTATTCACAATAATATCAATTTTCTTTTTCTTAAAGATGGGTCCTTCACTTCTGGTACAGTGCACGGTATACAAATATAGTATTTTCTTTCCATGCTACGACAGTACAATATATAATTTGTTACACTGTAATATCAAAGCCTGACATAAATTTATATTCTGAAGATCAATGAGAAAGATTCTTTGGTACTTTCAGTTAAAATAAATAACCTGGTGCCACTGTACTTCTACAGCATTTCAGTTACTTGCAGAAGTCTAAGTATGAAAAAAAACCTTTATCTGAAATTACAAAAAAAACCCCAAACAACCCAAAACAAACTCCACTCACACACATGGCTTGTTTTCTTCTTCTCATTTTATGTCTTCACATGCCCAGTGCTGTAGTAAATTGCAATCTTTCACTGTGTACTTTTATAGTAAAATTACCTTTGTTTTCTATAGAATTTCTTAATGAAGTTTAGGCTGTTATATTAATCTAGCTTCATGAAGAGGGGTGTCTGGAGGAACTGGGATTATGGGAATGTCAGATAGGTTATGCTACGTTTGTATTAATTAGTGAGGGCCACTGGCAGCAGAGTCATTAAATGAGACCTTTTCCCTCAATGCTGAACTGAAACACTTTCAACTAAGCCCGCTTTCAGCCCACAGGGAAACCTTCCAGTAACATACACAGCAGCTGTGGGGGTTTTCTTTAATAAAAACATAGCCCTAAGCATTGATCACTTACATTGTGCTGTGATTGTTTTAGCAGTTCTCCATTCCAGAGTAAATTTCACCTACTAAGAGGGTTTGGTTTCTTTTGTACCCTAATGAAGTCATGGCTGTGAAGGAATGCAGGATGCAGGAACTCAGAGAAACATGAGTGAAGGGAACATGTTGAGATGGAGATGTATTCTCCATATCTCTCCCTCTCTCATTTCTAGAGCTGTGTTGCCCTCATTCCAGCAATAACGTATTAAAACATCATAGGTAAAGTGCATGTCTTTCTTTTAAAGAATGAGCATATTTAATGAGCTGAATCAATAATATCAATTACTGTTAGTACCACAAGTTTGAAAGAGGCAATCTGAGTTCTCTTATGCTAACTCTGGACATATCCAGATAGCAAACATTTTTCTACATGTTTAAAAAAAAATGGTATGCTTTGTAGATCTGAAAACAAAAGAATGACCAATTCAAAGAAGGATGCCCTGAGACCACTTATAATCTCAAAGCAATATAAAATTATTAATTAATTAATTACTACTTTTAAAGGATTTAATCCTATATAACATTCCAATGTAGATTTAGAGGAGTAATTAGGCATCATAAAATGTAGGTGGGTTCAGTTCTCAATGAACTCAGAAAAATTTATGGGTTATTAACACAATTCTATGTTAAATATGTAGATAAAACTACCTTTTGAAAATCTATGGACTTAATCTAGTTCAGGTTTTTCTGAACTGAAACTAATCCGGACCAGTTCTGTGGATGGACAGACAGAATAGGCAGTTGACAGTGATGACAGACTTCCCAAATGGCAAAGCAGCCATTGTCTTTCTGCTTACGTCACCTTTTCTGCTTACCTCACCTCTAAAAGCTGGGCTTGTTACATCTTTCTCGGGGCTGCACCAGTTGGTAACTAGTAAGAGAAGAGAGAGATCTGATCCCTCCCAGTGAAAGCACTTTTCTGTCATCTGCTTCTGCTGGTCACAAGCAGGAACAGTAAGCCTGGTGGTCTGAGATTCTGTCTCTGCTTCTCTGACCCTTATGTGATTCCTGTAATCTCCTCTCCTTTCTATGGCAATGGGGACCTAGACCTGATCAGGACCTATTCCTTCATCTGTGGTAGCATCATAAGCTGCTGAAAGCTTTTAAAACCTCCCTACCTGTAACAAGTCTGCACCTTTTAATGCCTAAATAACTATATACATGTGGTTGTAGGACTTCCCATCTTTTTTTTGTTAAAGTTCTAATTGATCTGAAGATTTCCCTTCCTCTGTATTCTAATATTTTTTTGTTAAGATAAGATACATTTACCTCATACCTGTTCACTGGATTCAGTTGTCTGTTCAATATATTTATCTCACCTTCAGCAGATTTGAGACACCTCTCCTTTTTTTTGAGAAACTACTTGGCTTTCCTTATAAATCTGTAATTTTCAGCTTGAAGAAACACTTGTACCTTCAGGGAGCAATGTATTCTCTTTTCCCAGTGGCTTTTAATTTTGTTTACTTTCTCAAGTACCAACAAGAATATGCTGTAGTACTGTAACAGTCTCTTGTCAGATCCAAAGAATATATTTTTACCAAGCAAGAACTTGAGTTTGCTATGGAAATGCAATATGGTGTAACTGATCTAATCTATGCTTCAAATCTCAGTAATGTTATAGAAACAATCTCCTTCAGGAAAAAAAAAAACAAAACAACTATAATTGCAAGAAACTGCTCTCCATACACTTGAATTCTGAAAAGCCTGTTTTAGATCACCTAATAAATCCTGGACCAACCATATCTTCATTTGCTCATTAGGTACTCAGTTTAAAAGAAACAAAAATCAATACTTGTTCCTGTTTCATTTCTGAAGAATGGCACTGAGCCATTTGAGGTGTGGAATGCCTTCAAGTGAGTGACATGCTCAGATAAAGTTCAAAACCTCAATATCACCTCAGCTCATTTTGAACATCAGTCACAGGATTCTGATTTTTGATGGTATTGGAATTAAAGCAGAGGGAGAAGGGAAAGCACATGCTGTGTTGACAGAAGAATGGATACTATTTGGAGAAGGGGAAAAATATTCTTCCCATTCTTCAGCAAAATTCTATCACAAAACAAAGATCTTGATTGTCCTTACAGTTAATTTTTAGTCCTATAAATATTGGGAAGGTATAAAGATTATAGATATAAGGTACATATATGAAGATTGTACTTAAGTGAAATAGATAAGATCTAGTAAAGATGCAAATTACATTGAAATATATTAAAATTTTAGATACAGTATCATATGGAATTTTATAAAGATTTCTTTTTACTACTTTCAAATGCATATATCTTATCATGAGAATGCACAGAAATAATGTAGTACTTCTGCAGAAACAATGGAATAGAATTAGTGTTTAAAAAGCCCTATTATAGTGTCTCAGTTAAAAAATAGATATTGACAAACTGAAAGGGCATTCAGGACTGGACCTTGGAAAGGCTGATCAATGAGAAAAGAAATAAATAAATATGTATGGCTTATCTTAAAGGTGACTCTTAGAGCACTTCGAATTGCTTCACTGTTAAATCTGGTTCTCAACAGAACACCTTCAGAAACTTGATCTCTTTTTCCATTCATTATGGCTATCATCCTCTCAGAAGGCAGCAGCCTAATTCCCTTAGGAGACATCATCCAGTGAGGGAGAATTGGGTCTCCAATCCAACAGTTTCTAACCTTTGCTATTCCTTGGGTGTGAGTATAAGGAAGTGGTGCTTTAGGTGAGAACTGACGTTCTTGAGGTGGTATCATCCTTTGCTATCACTACCAGCATGGTTCAACATAACTTTATTTCCTGTACTGACAAGAAGTATTGAGGGCTGGCAGGTGATGTGCTGCCTGTGAACTACTGGTTATGGTAAACTGACTTAAAATATACCCTCTCAACCCAGGTTTTTAAAAACTGGAGTTTAGATTTCTAGTGTCTGTGCTAACTGTATACAATTTCTATACATTTCTTTGTTGTCTGCAAGATTTGCTTTCTGTTGCAAATGGACACTGTGGGAAGAAATAGCATTTTCCATACATAGCCCTTTGGCTATTGCCACCTTTGGTGCCAAATTCCAACTTGTTAACACCCCATCTGCTGATGCAGGAGCAAGACACTGCTTCACCAGACAGACGTATGATGCCTCTTAGAGAGGACTAAAATGCCTCTGAGAGACAAAAAGGGAATACTTTAGTGTTTAATATTAAATCATTCTCCTAACTGGAGCAAAGCTATAAAAACAATAATAACAACACATTCCTAGAGGAGCTCAGATTCAATTTTTATCTGACTGAAGAGAATACACAATTATAAAGCTATCAAGGCTTTAAAACCATAAATATAATTAAGAAAAAAAAAAGATATGCATATAAAAATACTGATGTAAACTCTTCACAGCTTTAAAATAACTGGATAGCATTCTAATTTGAAGGAAAACACCCTGCCACAATAATTATATAATCCCACAACTCCCAGTTTGCATACAAGAGCATGAAGAATCTCAGGTGTTTCACCTCAGCTGTGTATCACTCTTTCCAGTTAACATCCATCTAGGAGGGTAGTTTACTAAAATTCACACAGAATTTAGGCACCCATTTTGCAACAGAGGCTCAAACTCAAGGGCTGAGAGAAGCAATATTTGCAAGGCTGATGTAAGGAGGTAAAGGTATAAATCCTCTAGCTCAGCAGTCTGATGTAGTATTAATAAGTCACGAGGTAAAGCATATTAGTAGATGAAAAATGCTACTGTGAAAATTGTAAAAGCAGTTATAGATGAATAATGAATTAATTTAAATGTGTACTGTTGCATCAGTCATAAGGACATAGGATATCAGGACTGGGAAAATGCCAGCAAGTATTAGCTGATGTTGGTTTACTTACTGGTGAGGGTTACCTTCTTTTTCCTCTCTTTCTTTTAAATAATTCTCCATTAATTCCTTTAGGGTACAGCCTTTCTTCAGTTTAAATCATGTTCTCTAAAGTGCTGTAACATTGAAACAAGTCAATTTTCTCCAGCTATCCCTTTATTCTTTTCACAGCTGTGTATCCTGTACTGCAATGCAGTGAAGTCTCAAACTTCTGCTTTGCAATATTTCCCTATGAAAGACTAAAAGTCTAAAATGACTGAGCCTTTGTTTTCTGTGTCATTTTCAGGGCTCTTTGCCTTCAGGATTAAATCAATGAGTTCCTTTCCCTAACAATTCTTCAATTTCTTCTCCTTTCTTCTCCCCTAATTTAGCAGAGGTATTAATACATGCTGTTTTACATTAAATGGTAACATTTTAATATTTTTTAACTTCTTTGTGTGTATTACTTTTAGCAATTACATCATCTCTTTCCAGGCTAACTTCTATAAGTACCCTGTGCTGTAACAAATGTTCTTGATCTACAAAAAATGTTGCCCTGCTCTCTTTGTCCATTACTTTTACACTCCCTGTTGGTTCATCACATGTTGTTCTATTTGATGCTCTAATTAGTTTGTTTCTTTTAATTTTCTTTTTGTCCATCTTCTGAGTTTCTGTATTTTTACTAAAATATCCCCTGCCCCTTTTTTGAAACTGCACTGCTATTTTTCAGTGAAGTAAGGCATCTATCCCTTTTTAAGGAAAAAGTATTTACAACAGTTGTGGTTAGCTACTCTATGTTGAATACTAAAGCTGTGTCTCATCAAAAGTAACTCCTCAAGTTGATAAGGTAAAAGCTACAGCTTTAGGATACAAGCCTCCTATCTGAGGTTTCCACAGTCCTGGGGTGAGTGTCCTGTTGTCAAAACTCAGCAATATCAATTTGTTTATCTCCATTACACACAGTTTGAATGGGAAGTGAGAACGGCATAGCTGAGAAGTGTTTTGGAAACAGGAGCATGTAAGAATAAATTCTTGCCTTTTCCCCATGTTGGTTTAACCATCTGTTCAGCTCAACTCAGAAAGGAATTAAAAAGAGAAAGACCCTTCAGTCAGATACAGGGCTCAGGTGAGCTGCACACTTGAAGTGTTTCACCACCTGAGACATAGAAAAAAAAAGAAGTTGATTCTGCAGACTGTTCCTATGGTAAGCCCTTGCTCATATTGGCATAAATTGCAATGGGAAAGGCATCTGTACTGTAGCATCCAGATAGTGATGCAATTTGGGCTGGAAAAATAGGTTTGGGTTATATTCGAACATGAAATTGATACCTGTGAGAATGATCTGATATAAGAACTTCGTCCTTGCGAGTATGGGGAGACAAGACCTTGAGAGGGTAGGATTTTAGTAGGTCTGAAAGAAAATCTTTGGATAAAGATGTGAAAATCTCATCCTTAACTATTCATTACAGATAATTTTATGGGCTTGCATTTATGATCTTCATTTATTTCACTTTGACACTGGTAAGGCATCACATGATACCTCTTCACTGTGTATGAAGGAATTCTGTAGCCTCCACCAGCTTTTTGAATACCAAATATTAATATCGTTATTATAATATTGGCTGACGCTGCCAGCACAAGCTTATTTCTCTAATTATTTGAAGTTATCTGGAAGTATTCCTTGATTTATTTCAATAGTCATGTTGGTATACAATACTGGATATTCTAACAGTAATACATTTACCAGCGTACTACTGTGAATAAAGGTTATTTAAATACCATTTTCATTGAACGAAATTAGAGTGAAATCTTTTATGCTGACAGCTTCCACATGAGAGAAATTGATAGCAGCTGAATGGATGGTATAGGAGTTTGCTGTACATAAAAAACTTCAGGGATTCTAGACAAAGAATCAAGATGATTTTATGGCAAAGGCTTTCACTTTTGTTATTTGTAGGACAGAATAGCTGGCCTACCTCCCCATCTTCCTTCACTCTTCAAACAATACTTTTCAAGGAAAATGCTGGTTCAAAATGGTACCAAAGGCATTTTTTTAGTAAAATTCCAACTGACAAGGTTTTGGAAGGGCAACAGCAAGCTGTCAGTAAAAGGATAAGACAATTAGGTGGAAATGCTACTTCATGTCAGCTTCTGGTACAACTAATGACATTTTGCACTTTAAAAAGATGCAACTGAATTCTGAGTGACACTGGCTGTGGATACAAGCTGGCATAAATCCACAGACTTCAGAAGAGCTACAGCACCTAAAACCAGCAGGCAACCGGGCAACTGGTCATAAATTGTCCACGAGGCAATTAAACCCTTTTAAAAAAAGGGTTATACTGCTTGGGCTAATATTTATTCAAGCTCTGTATGATGACTATATTAGAAATTCAGTTCAGATCTTGATATCACTCAAACTTGCATTATGGTTAAGGTGTTTGCACATCGGTGATTTTCCTGGGAAAAGCATTAAGTGTAAAATACAAAACAATAGTTGGGTCTAAAATTGCTATCCAGAAATCTCCACTGGGCTGTCAGTTAAACTGAAGAAACCTAAACTTCAGCAGGATGTTACTGTTTGATCTTGAGGCTTTACAGTCACCCCTGTATAAACCCCCAAATGTCATCACTCTTGACAAGGCTGATAGCCTAGCTTAGGTGAGACCCATAATCTAAATGTTACTCCATGTATCTTCCTTTCCAAGGAGATTTTTTTTTTTTTAACTTGCCTACAACTCCCAGACAGAAAACTGCTTCTAAACAATGGTGATTTCCACTTCTTTTGAAAACCTGGCTCCTGTTGCTCAAGCCACTAGCTTATTTTCTTAGTATTCATTACTTTAATTACTACACTATTTAGATAAGTATGAGCCCTGGGTGTAAGGCTGGGAGTTCTTTCACCTAGGAGTTAAAATACCTATTGGAAGCAAGTCCTCTGTAGAAAATATCACTGAATTTTACAATCAACAGAAATCACATTGAAAACAGAAAGGAGAAACAGGCCTTGGAGCAGGGATCAAACATAATGAGCACTTCTAACACTGACCAGCCAAGTTATCCATCCTTTCTGACCTTGTGAATTTTGAGCTTTTTCTCTGCACAAAGGCACTGCTCTAAAAGAACAACAACATTCCCCACCTCCTGAGTAGCCTTGTGCCTTGCAAGCCTTGTGTTTTGGGCACTCATCTGGAAGATAAAAGAATAGGTTTGAAGTTCAGACAAGAGAGAATTCAATCTGTGCTTGCCTTTTACAGGGCAAGTATTCTTATCACTTGGCTGTTGTATAGAAAATAAAGCGTCAGTATCTCCTTCTTTAGCTGTGTTTAAAAGAAAAATATGAATACTGCTCAAAGGGGCTAGGTCTTTGCTTTCAGCAAGGAGTACTTGCTGAAGCTTTCAGAGAGAGTCCTCTGAAAGTAGGACTAGTTTAACATTTAGTGGTTTAACTTGCTACTGGGAACCTGTTGATTGACTAAAAGAGGAGCACTGTTCAGCCTGTTGTCTACTCCAGTCCTGGTGTGCAAGAGTTACCCTCCCTTTGACCATACAGAGTACCTGATGAGGGAGGTAGGAAATCTCTTTCATAAGGTAAGATTCTGGATTCCAGTCAGTCCACCAGGCCACTGCAGCACTGAGACCTCAGATCCCATGTGGCATCGAGACTGTCACTTCCCATAGACACATGAGTATGTTTCAGAGTTGGAACTTCCTGCATATACAAGACTTTTTTTTTTTCTTTTTTTTTTTTTTCTAGTAAAAAAGCCCTTCAGTATGTCCAGAGATGTAGAAAACGGTATAGGCACCAAGAAGATAGATGTTCTTAGAAAATCTGACAAAGTATATTTTCTGAAAAGCTCCTCTAACTCATGAATACTACAGGAAGCTTTGACCCTTTTAAAATTTCCTGTAGTGATGAAAAATGCTGCTTTTCCATGGACTATTTTGTTTCAATTTATTTGAGGTTTGACAGAGAAACGCAGCAACATGTGCAGTATTAACTACTGATGCCATTACCTACCAATTAAATAAATAGGGAAATAGCTGTCTTATTTATTTTTAGACAGAAAAAGATCTTATTTGTACAATAAGGTGAAATTGACATTTAAAATAAATATTTTGATTAAGTGAAGAAACTTCATAAGTTAATATGGTATGAAGGATATACTACGGATTTGGGAATGCCTGAGATCTATGGTTCCAGACAAAGGAAGAAATATACTTGCTCAGTTTCCCCAGAATCTTACAATACAAATACATATATGGCAAGATGGAACTTATCTTTTGCTTTAAGTCATCCAAAGAAAATAAAAAATATGTCTTCCTTGCAATGGGGATAACAATATGCAAAAATACCTGAACATTCTGGTCAGACATTGACTATTGATATTTTCTACAAAATCCCAGCCAGATTTTATAGTATATAAGTATCAGTTCCAAAAGAACATCAGAAAAGTAAAAGCTTTATGTGCTGTTCTGGAATCCACAAAGAAAAAGTGTAGCCTTAGGCACTGTATTTAAATGAGTCTTCCAAGATCCTCATGAATGTTAGCTCAGACACGGTTTATCTACCAGGGGGAAACCAGAGATTCAGTTTCACTGCCAACTTTCTTAATAAACATGAGCCACTGGCATTGTCCATAGTAGAGTAGATAAGCAGAAGTTGCACATCCCACTCATTACTATGTTACATTAAAGCTTATCTCAGCGGAGAGAACAACATTTCAGAAGTTATTTACAGTGATGTGAACAATTTAGTCTATAAATAAATGAGCAATAAATATCCTCATCTAGGAGATTAAAAAAAAACAACTTAGTTTTTACAAAAAAGTCAAACCACATTTTATTTCAAGCCTTGATTATCAAAGAAATGTTAGCGCTTTGGGTGTGTTTAGCAGGATTATTTGTTTGATTTATATTTAAATTAGCTAGTGATCTGGGCGAATGCTAGGAAAAGCATTCTCTTTTGCTCATACTCTACTGCTCTTAGACAATACAATACCTGACTGATATTCCAACTGTTGTGGACTTCTAAAAGAACCTGGATGCATAGAAATGAAATTTGTGTGGTTTTTACTCTTCCCATACCACTAACAAACATGATCCTCAGACTTTAGCAACCTAAAATTCGCAGTATTAATTGAAATCTTTTCCCAAAGCAGCACTTTTTACATAAAACACTCTGAACTCAGAGTACTTACTTTTTTATATAGACTAATAACCTAAAGGTTTTGTTGGGTTCCCCACCAAAGCGTCTGGTAGAGACAGTCTGGGCATTTAAACAAGCTGTGAATCCTAGTGGAGAACTGTAACCAGATGCACCAGAGGGTCCCACTTCCACATTTACAGCAATGAGAGAAGGGGTCATTACCAGCTCCCTTTATAATGGTAAGCATTTTTGTCACTGAAGACTGCTATAAAATCAAAAACTTAGGTTGTCGTTTGCAGATTGTCTTTTAACTTCCAAGCGAAGTTAAAAAAAAAAGTTAAAAAGTTTTAACTTCTGTGAAGCAGCTATGCAATTATTTTTTAGGTCTTTTAAGTCCTGAAAATCACCCTCCTACTCTCTTAATATCCTAAGAATAAAACAAAAAGATGTGCTAGGCCTGAGAGTCACTGCTTGGCCTGTTGAGGGTACAACGGGCCCTCTCCTCTCCTGAACCGCAGCCTGTACTCCCACAGATTGAATGCATTTTGGAAGAGAACAACAAATTGAACCTCCCTTATTAGCTTTGTTTAGCATGACTGCATGTGCAGATACCTGCAGATACAGATAGATACTACTACAGGTAGTTTTCCTCACACAGACCAGAAACTTATGGTGTAATAAATACCAGCATTTAAAAAGAAAAACATCTGTTACGTGACAGACACATCAGCTTTGTACCTTGCCCAGTCAATGTCATGCTACCGCCCATTGTGGCGTGCTAAACAGTTTAATGACATATACAGGTGTGAAAGTTAGGAGTGCATTTTCAAATGTATGGTATTTTCTTGTGTAAGAAAACTTCCAGAAAAATTGCACTGTCTTGATTTATACATTTGTACACATCAAAATGAAACAGCAGTGTTTATTTTTGTGCCTAAAAAGCTGAGGGGGTAGAGTTTCAGGAGGCAGTTATTTAGCAGATGTGAACTATCTTGATGTAATGGTAAGCAAATGATATATTTTGGCAATAAAGTCATATTTGTGACTCTGTAAAAATCCTGATAACAATAACAGGAAGAATACTGTTCTTCTGATCTTTACACTTAGAGTCCCTTAATTTTTCATGCAAAATATATTTGAATTCTTTAAAGTTATCAAACTTTTTATTTTTTTACAGGGGACCCTAACATGGATACTCTAAACTCCGCTGTGTCTATTTTTATTTTTTTTTCTAAATGAGAAAACAAACGACAAAAGGAAATGAGACAGATCTGAAATTTTGTGAAAATTCAATAGGCATTATTATTTTCTTATTTCCAAGCTTCTCTGCATATGTTTTTCATCTATCCACCAATCTAACTTTCTTTACATTTTGTTTTTACTTAAATAAACATTAAACATACTTGCCTACAGTAAGCTCTCTTGTTTTATTCTCTTTGCTCTCCTTTCCTGTACAATAAGCACATTAATTTTTCATATTTTATTTTCTGAGTTTCTCTTTTGTTATTTTATTCTTAATGAATTCTCTCTTAAGCTTACAATACCAATGCTTATTTATTATGGATGTATTGTAGAGGAACATTTTTACTGTGATTTGATTTTTCAGCAAAAGACCTTGAAGTTCACTTTATATAGAAGAAATGACAAAAAAATCATTTGGAAATAATCCATGCAAAATATAGATAATTCAGGAGAGAAGAAATAAACACAACACTAAAAACAAATAACAATGACAGTAAACTGGGAAAATCTATTTGGAAAGAAGAAAATCCATTATAGAAGGCAACCTATATTAAACTAGGCATTCTTAAGGGTTTGTTTGTTTGTTTGTTTGTTTTTATGTCTTTTTGGATTCCAAAACAAGTTGCTCAAATTTTTTAAACTGAAGTTTTAGACAAGAAACTAATTTTTCACATGTATAGTTATACCAGTTAAACAGAAAGGATTTGTAGGTCATTGTGACTATATAGCATCACAACAGTATTTGTTTATCCTATATTCAGCTAAGAATGTAATCAAGAAATATAAGGAGCAGTAGGCAGTGATCTAGGTAATGATCTCTGCCTGCTTAGGAAACATAAAGAATGCTATTACTGAGACATGGATGACTAAATCAAAAGCATATAATGCTCATGTGGTATCTAGTCTCACTAATCCCCTCTTTTTCCATGTTTTTCTGTCTGTGCATGGTAAGGTGGGTATGAAAAAGATGCAAAGAAGTAGTTTGCCTCCTGGTGACCAGACAGGTATTTTGATACAAAAGATTGTATTTTGGGAAATGTTAACATTGGAATACTTTTAAGCTTCTGTAACTATTGCAAAATCATAAATATGAAATAAAACAGAAATTCCAGGCGCTATCTGGCAGAAGGAGTTTCTTAAAATATACTGTTTTTTAGATGACATTATCTTGTACTAGTTGTTTAACTGTTCTTAGCTATTGTACTTTCCTAACTAACTATGGCTATCTAACTGGACTGTAGGCAGACTGATGGGCTATCATACTTTTAGAATAAAATTAAAATATGTCAGCAGTGTTTCATGGCATATCTAGACCATGAAATAAAGAAATAAACAGAATGAATGAATAAACGAACGAATTAACAAATGAATGAATGAATGAATGAATGGTTAGAAAACACGTGAAGAAGCTTAAAGTTTTAAACCAGAGACTACTGTTTTATAGGAAGAAATGATTCAAGATTTTTACAGCACTTCATAAATTAGTCAGGTTCCTCTCTCTCATACTGTCCTCCACTGTCCATCTTCCACAACTGTTAGTATAACTTGAAAAATTACTGGTTTGGTCTTTTTTCTGAATAATGGATCAGAAGAAAAGAATGCTGTAAGAAATTAATATAAAGATTTTTCATATTTTGCCACAACCAAAATTTCTGAGGACAGACATATGAATAGCCGCTTGACCAATGTTGTAAAACCGTATTTGGTATTTTCAGAGATGTTCTGATGGAAATAAACCTTTTTCTTTTTTTTTTTTAGTAGAAATCAGGGAAGTGTAGATGTTTTCATTTTGTGGGGCTGTTATTATAACTAGGATGGCTTCATATCTCCTGAATATGAAAAAATGGATGCATAAAGCTCAAGAAAACTCGGAAATGTTCTGTGTCTTTTGTAGCCCTAGCCAAAAGTTCGCCCTGGGTCACAGTCATACCTTTCTCAGAACACAGACCAACTCCAGTCATGCTAGAGTGCGTCTGTACAGTTCATACCCCTTCTCCAGCTGAATTTTCTGTAACAAAATTCCACATGAGAAAAAGTGTTGAGGTTTGGTATGACAGCCTAGAGAAGGTAAGTCAATAATCAGTGTGGGCAATTTAAACAGTGAAGCAGAAGACAGCTCACATCCTTTGAATTTTGTTTGTTCATGAAGGCAACAGAAGGAGAAAGAATATCCTTCAAATTAACTGATTTGAAACTTGAGAGAGCTGAGCACTAACATCAGTCTAGCTAAAACTTTCCATGTAACTGGAAGTCACACCAGGGCCTCTGTGACACAATGGCAGGTTTGTCAGCCTGTTCTTACTCCCCTTTGACTCACAGGAGTAATTTTTAGCTGATGATTTCCAGCTGCCTTTGCAAACCCTTTGTGCCAACTTGAGCTTTCAGTAAAAGCTTTCCTGTGCCATATTTCTCATTCATATACATACACACCCACGCTTATGTCAGATTTACAGTCATAGACTAAATGCAGTAAGAAATTATCAAAATTATTCTTCATGCATTGTAAGCACTAATAAAGATGTGCTCCTTTCAGGATCTGCTTTTTGTTAATTCCAGAGTATGGAATTTAATGCCTGTGTAGGCTGAGATTTTATAGAATTTACATTCAATTGCTGAAAATGTTTCTTACCTCTTGGGTAAATAGTATCAGAATATACCATGTTTTTCCTTCAGTCAAGGTCATTGATGAGAAATGAACAGAAATGCTGTCAGCTCCTGAATCAATGTAACACTTTTGACGAGTTGTTTTATAACATGCTGCTTTGCCACAAAACAAGACAACTCCTTTGCCAAATAGGAGTGAGTGTAACAGTTGCTACCTTTCAACAACTCTTCATTCCTGATCAAAAGATAACAAGGTAATTTTTTGAAATCTGTTAATCCAAAAAAGCTTTGCTGCTAATAGTTCCCAGAATCCTTTCTACATGTATGCCATGTACAGTTTTTGCAATGATCAAAAGTAAGTGAACTCTGCTGATCAAATATAAAGGAACACGTTGTTTTGACACTTCAAGATAAACTTTGCTTTCTGTGCTGATGAGAATTCAGAAATTGAACATCAACCTATAACAATTCAGTAAATATATTAAAGGATGCAAATCTTCAATCTTCCTGTAAAACATCCATGGGTAGAGAGGACTTTACATTCTCCTCCAGGAGGAGAATGGGCTTTCAAATGCTGTAAATTATGTATGTCCAGATAGTATGTAACAGAAATATTTAACGCTTCCTGTGGAAAAAAAAATAAAAATAGAAAAGTGAATCTTGCCTTCAGTAAATAGTAGCTCTTGACAGAATGAATTTACTAGTCACAGGTGGAGTTCATGTTTTCCTTTTAATTTTTGGTGGGGAGTGAAATAGATTGAAACAAACACTGAGGAATTACTACATGTTGGTAGAAAAGAGCTATTGTGAGAAGTGCAGTAGGTCTCTGTCTACTGTAGTAAGAATTTGTTCAGTATCATATAAGATGAAGACACACTCAGTAACCACTTTTGCTCACATATGATTTGATAGTAAGATTTTTCTGCGTGTATCTGTACAACCCTACCACAAATGCTACTCTACACTGACATGGTTACATTCATACACAACATAGAAGATACTATTTTTAAAAAATTATCACTTAACCATTAGGAATATCTGAGAGAAAAAGCGTCCATGAAAAAAAGCCTGTGACATTCCAGTCATATGAGCAACAGGTCCTCACCTTCCTTTTAGTATTGATCTATCAAGGCGATGAGCAGCTCCATTTATATAAGACCTCTAGTAAGGGTACTAACTGTGTATTATCCCATGTAGCTTCTATGGTAAAAGACCAGTTAATTATTTGGTCAAATTTCTAAAGCCAGACTGGCACTCCTCATACTGGTTTCTCATCACCTTCAGATTTCTTTAGCTGTGTGTGAGGGAAGAATAAAGGACCCTCACAACATGGTAATTATTATCATGGTTCAGTGGTGGAATTACAGCTTCTGATCACTGGTGGGGTTTATTCTGATTTGTTTCAATAGATACATGACAGTGCACAGAAAGGTGGATTTTTTTTTTCCAGACCAACAAGTGGAGCTGGCAAAATGTTTATAGAAGAGTTTTTATTTCTAGGAAACTGCATGTGTGGGCTGACCAGAGCTGTTAATTAAATTTTATCTTTCTATGTGTATTTCTACAAAACATTTAAAAAAATAACAATAACTTATGCCCTCTGCTCTATGCTTGAATCATCTACCACTTATTTCATCATGGAAACTCTTCTAAAATAAACTGTCCTCCTTCCTGCTCTTAGGAATTTCTGTTGTGGTTATTTTACTAATATCCAGTAGAACTACACTTGGAAGTGACTGCAGAGCTGTATGTAATTTTGCCTCTAGTAGCTCAGCACTATCATGTTCCCTCCTGCCTCTTGTCCCTCTGCTCTTTCCAATCCTGTAATCACATTTTCTTGATTTTCAGTTCTGTGCGCCTGGAACAATCCTTCTGATCTTGTATGCAGGCATCCTCTCTCTTCCTTTGAATTCCTTGTTGAAACATTTCTTCAGACAATTATTTCTACCCTTTATTTATAATCAGTGATCTCTCCTGAACTGTTGCTTCTTGTCTTGTCTCGTTTTTTTCTCATATCAGATTATAAGATCTTTGAGTAAGGGAATATGTCTTGATATGTCTTTGTAAAATGCTTTATAAACTTACAGTGACAGCAACGATAATTCATGGTATATTTCCACTCGGATCAAGGAATTCCTACTTACTTATTCTGGGCAGCACACATTCCCATGGGTTAGTGAATTCAGGCTTATAATGACTGTCCTGATAATTAAAATTTGCTATTGTGATCATCAGAAGTGGTGTAACTCTTCCTTGCACTAATTCACCAAAGTTCTTCCTGACCTAAATACATCTGTCAGTGGCACTGATTCAGCTGATGCTGGGTACTCTGGCTTGCTGCTCTGGGAGTGTATTGGGGGGAAGAAGACAAGGAAAGAAGGAAGGCTACTGCCTATGCTTGATAGCTAAACATGCCTTTTCTATTTCCATTTCTTCATTGTACTTGAAAAATAATTTCTGTCAGATGTTAAGAAAAGAGAGTCTAGCTCTTGCCTTCCATCTCCAGCTCTGTGGCAAGGGAGCTGCATGGAAGCAACTAGAACTTACTTACAAGGTATCATTTTCTTTATGAAAATGCAGAAAGGCAAATTGTTCTCTGGAATGAAAAGCTGAAGAAATATCCTGCTGTACAGTTTTAATGGCTGTATATGCTATTTATTTTAAACTATTTATCAGAAATTCAGAGCTCATGCCAAGACATTTCTGTGCCTTGCCAGAGTGCATTCAATTCAGTTTCACTACAATTCCAAAGAAGGAGGCCAATAATTTACAATAAAACATTATATCGTACCTCCAAGTTGTCAGTGACTGAAAGTTTAAATTGCAGTAACTAGCAAGTTATATTTTTCTTTGTGAAAAACAATAGATTTTTTTTTCTCCCCAGTATTACAGTGTGATGTTTATAGCAAATAATGGAATACATTCAGTACTATAAATATAATCTGCTAGTAATACATACTACAATCCTCATTAAACTTTTAAAAATAGTTGCAATATTTGCTGTGGAAACAGGTCTCTCCCCTCTAATCCATTTCATCTTTTATCCATCAGCAGAAAGACAAGTTGAACTGATTAATAAAAGGAATATACATATTCCCCTCTCCCTTTCTTGTCACCATTCTTAGTTTGCTACTCAGAAATGAGGCTGTGTCTCTAATTTAAGAAACTCTGCATATACTCATTTCCAAAAGGCTTTGTAGTGTGATAGAGACAAGGATACCTTCTCAGCCACGTTTTGTCCCAATAGAAACCCCTATCAAGTATTTCATTGAAAATCCATTAGCAGCAATTTGCAATTGTCCAATTTAGAGGTCACTTAAGCATGAAAACAGTGTACAAGAAAATGTATAATGAAACAATATCAGTAATAGCATATTTAAATGAACAATATCAGTAATAGCATATTTTAAATGTTTCATTAAGCCTGAATTGGCATATTGTAATACTGCTGTGAAGTAGCTACTACTTTCTTTAACAAGATTTCTTTTATATATGCATTATTGAGACTATGCATTTGCACAGAAACAAAATTATTATAGAAGTAAAAATATTTTTATCAGTCATGTGGTTTAGAACATTTATATACTGAATGACTTGTTTTATATGTTTATATATTAAAACATATATGTTTGTATACACATATATATATTTATATAGTCAATCCTAGATTAGATCAAATCAGTATTAATTCTGTGTCTTTTTTTATGGAGGCAGTGTGTGAGGTTGAACATTTTGTAGTCTAACATTCACAGATTCACAGATATTAGGGGTTGGAAGGGACCTAGAAGATCATCTAGTCCAACCCCCCTGCCTGAGCAG